>JAKLMY010000220.1:0-51138 GCA_022814645.1 Ganoderma meredithae | reverse complement strand
CCGCAGTGCAGGCCGTCCTCCTCACCACGATCCAATAGTTCGCAAATTGGGTGTCCTCTAGGACAGTTGCCCATGCGAGACGGAGTTCACGTCACCGAAGGATGATGCATGATCCTCTCGGGGTTCTGTTGACCCTGAGAGTAGGACTTGAGCTCCTCGCCGCAGCCTCGATGCCTGCGGCTATCTCGGCCTTGCACAGTTTAGCTCGTATTCACGCTCTCGTCGCGCGCGCCGTCACCCTTGCTTGAGAGCAGCAGCTCGTCCAGCAGGGTCGCGACCCTCTTCTGCGCGTCGGTCTTCTCCGCCTGGACGCCGCGCAGCTCGGCATCGCGGCGCTTCGCGATCTGCGACTCGTCAGAGAGGAGCAGGAGCAGCTTCATCGAATGGATCGTCGACATGAGCGAGTTCGCCGCGCGGATCTGCCGTGGGACACGCGGGTTTAGGTGGGATTGTGGGCGCCGCGCGGGCGGAACGATGGTGGCACGCCGCGTAACGCGAGATAGCCGTCCGTGGTGGGTAGTGTGGGATGAATGGGCGGGGGCACGGTGTGGGAGATGAGAACACGGTATGAGGCTACGATGAGCGAATGGACAGACCATAGACTCGGCGCGGCACTGCGCCTGGAACGCCTCCTGCGCGATGCGGAACTTGTCCTTGTCGCCGATCTGCCCACCCCGCGTCCCACATCCCACAACGGCCCCCGGGATGCGCGTTCAGGATCAGTAAGCATGTGTGAGGGAGATGTATACGCACCGCAGCCAGGCCGACGATGTCAGCCATGCCGTCGACTAGGGTCTCGATCTCGACATCGACACGCTTGTTCCACTCCTCCTCTATCGCGTCAAGATACTCGTTGGAGTTTTGGTCGATAGTCGGCTGAGACTGGCGCTGGAGTAGCTTCGCAGTTGGGAGAGCGGA
The DNA here is from genome assembly GCA_022814645.1 of Ganoderma meredithae. Taxonomy (NCBI): domain Eukaryota; kingdom Fungi; phylum Basidiomycota; class Agaricomycetes; order Polyporales; family Polyporaceae; genus Ganoderma; species Ganoderma meredithae. The sequence goes on along the minus strand of JAKLMY010000220.1, from coordinate 50,220 downwards.
CGGACGAGAATAATCGGTCTGCGGGACGTCTGACATGGTTGTTCAGCGCAGACGAGCAAACCGCAAAGGGCGAACATCCAGTGCCGCAAGCAGCGGGCCAATGGCGCCCATCTCATGATCCTGGTGGGTCGTCCTTCATAGACACTTGTTATCCCGTTTAGCTCAGTTGGTAGAGCGCGTCACTAGTAATGACGAGGTCAGTCGTTCGAGTCGGCTAATGGGAATTCATTTTTGTTTCCTCTATATACCCAAGCTCTGAAGATCCCAACGATGGCTAGCTAGACGTGTGATGGTGAAAGAAAAAAAGCACAATAATTATGCAGGCACCAAGCCTGAAGTTCATACAGTATTCTACCCTAGTAGTCTCCGCGGCACCAGTGACTCAAGCGCCGAGTGGCGAGAGGGTCTTGATCAGCTTCCTCATCTCCGCATTCCTGTACATGACCTGACCTGGCCACCGCCCCTTCGCAAGCTCGACACAAAACCGCCCCAGATCTCCCAGTGGCGTGTAGTATGACGGGAAGAACGATAACATTGGCGTTGAGACAGTGTCGAAGATACGCGAGAATGCCCCTCGCTGATGCATCCGATCCTGTGGGTACTCCTTCGACGGGAAGAAATAGGCCGGGCGGAAGACATGGGCCTTGATGTTCGTCCCCTCGAACAGTTCGGGCAGCTCGCGCTCTACGCGTCCCTGTTCCGTGTACGAAGTGAGTCCCAGTCGCAAATGAACATCATCTATCCCCAAATCGCACCTTCACATTGGCCCACATCTGCCCCGACGTGCCCTCCGGGTTCGCGAGCTCCCCGCTGACCCACACGAATCTGAACGGCTTCTCCGGGCTGCCTGCCCCGGCGTCCTTCAGCGCACGCGCAGCGGACATCGTGTATTCGTACGTGAGCTCCGTGTACGCCTCCTTGGACATGCCGACAGCGCTCTTGCCCAGTGCCCAGATGAGCGCATCGTGCTCTGCAAGGCGTTTGGCAAGGTCGTTCGGGTATGATTTAAAGTTGCTGTGGAGGATGACTTCCGTCTTCTCCGTCGCGTTGGCGGGTAGTTCGGCCCATGAGGGGACGGCGCGGCGCGTAAGGAGGGTGACTCGCTGGATGGATGGGTCGGCAAGGGCGGCGCGGTAGATTCCGAGGCCCGCTGCGTTTATCGTTCCCATTATGAGCTTCGCGGAACATAGCGCGTAAGAAGTAAATTAGACGGACCTACTCCCGTAACACCAGTTAGGATGACTCGCATAGTGGTTGTTGTTGTTTGGATGTGAGGATTCGTTTGCAACGGCTAACGACTCGAGCAGAGTTTGGAGGCAAGGTATATATACCTACGCCGTTCGATCTGTGTGAGAGCAGCGCATAGACACAAATTGAGGTGCATGCCCTGGCGCCGACGCCGATCGGCACATCCAATAGCTCAATATTTTCCGACGGGTTCTAAGTAGTAAGACGTAGCCCCCAAACGAGCGTCCGCCTGCATCCCGCCGCTTGCAGGATTGTGGATACAATGGTGTTCCGTGATCATGCGGCGAGACAATCCCATGCCGACGACATACGCACTGCATGCGCCGGCGATGCATGACGAGCAAACCTGAGTGCGTATTTGTACTTTGAATTCCGATCGGGAATCGCGAAAAGGCAGGACCAGTTGATGAGCGCTCTGTGCAGCACTGCAACCCCCTCTGGCCGCCAGTTATCAAACTTCTTTCTAGGCCCTACCTCAAACTGTATATCGGAACTAGTGTATCGCGTCCGCGCCGAAATTCCTGGTTTGGGCGCGAGGGGATACGTATCTGGACGGCAACAGACGGCAGCCCCGCCCCGTATGGGAGCTTGGTTGGAGTCCGATCGGTAAATGCCCTCCCGAATACAGTATCGTAGGGTACGACGATCAACTTCGGCCACAGGCACTAATTCAAACAGTGTAACAGCAAGGCAAGAAGGCATCCCAGATACTGTGATTTCCGTTCCTATTGCTTGCGCTGCAACCTCACACAGGAGCGGATAACGCCTCCAGAGCCTGGATGGTTTAAATGGACTCGCACTTTCAAGTCTCCGTAGCTCCTCAACCACACCCACCACAATTCTCAACACCATGTCTACGCTTAGGTTGCCGACCCGCAAGATTGGTGGTGTCGATGTCACTTCCATCGGATACGGCGCCATGAACCTTGCAGGCGCATACAATGATGTTCTTGCAGACGAGGAACGGTTCAAGGTGAGTGATAATAATAGTAGTGTATGGAGAGTAGAAATGATATGGTTTTGGATGCCCTCTAGTTGTTGGATACCCTCTACGAGTTAGGGTGTACCAATTGGGATACCGCAGATGCCTACGCAGATAGCGAGGACCTGCTTGGTGCATGGTGCGTGAGCCACAATCCTCCCCATCTCCATTAGTACGCATATACTAACGTATATATCTGCGTAGGTTTAAGAGGACTGGCAAACGGGGCAACATCTTTCTCGCCACCAAGTTTGGGCGTGTTCAAAGCGATAGAGTCATGAACGGGGACCCTGCGTACGTTCACGAGGCGTGCGACAAGTCCTTGAAGCGTCTCGGAGTGGACTACATCGACCTCTATTACCTCCACCGTGTCGACACTACGGTCCCCATCGAGCATACAGTTGGCGCCATGGCGGAGCTTGTCAAGTGAAGCGGTCTGTCTTTTATGGTTTCCGTCCAACATTATTGATGCGAGGTATATGCATCCAGGGAAGGAAAAGTCAAGCACCTTGGCCTCTCCGAGATATCCGCCGACACCCTCCGCCGTGCGCATGCCGTGCACCCGATCGCAGCCATCCAGGTCGAATATTCGCCCTTCACCCTCGACATCGAGGACGAGAAGATCGCGCTCCTCAAGACCGCCCGCGAACTCGGCGTCGCGGTCGTCGCGTACTCTCCGCTGGGGCGCGGTTTCCTCACCTGCAAATACGTGCGTATATGCGTATATGCGCCTCTCCCCATTTGATTCCCTCTGCCATTGATTGATGTGTGCTTGTACACTGTATGTGCGGGATAGCGGAGCTTCGACGACCTCCCGGAGAAGGACTGGAGGAGGGCCGTCGCGAAGTACCAGCCCGCGAACTTGCCAAACATCGTGAAGCTGTCGGACGGGCTCGCCGAGCTTGGCAAGAAGTACAATGCGACTTCGGGGCAGATCGCGCTCGCGTGGCTCCTCGCGCAGGGCGAGGACGTCATCCCGATTCCTGGCACGACCAAGATAGCGGTACGTCCGTCTCCGTATCTGTGTGGCTTGCGAGACACTGAACGGTGGCCCTGGGCAGAACATCCGAGAGAACCTGGCTGCGATGCATATCAAGCTCAGCCCCGAGGACGTGCAGGAGGTGCGCAACATCGCGCTGGAAGCGGATGTGGGGAAGGGCGACCGCTATCCTCCGGTATGGATGCACCTCCTCTTTGCTGATACGCCAGCGTTGCAAGAGTAGCTATGGGGTTCCGTGACCATGGCATGTACAGAGACTGTGAATGTGTCTATCTGAACCATCTTGGAGCTGGGTAACGGTACAGATGTGGAATTTGATTATGCAAGAAATAAAATGTCCACAAGACCTGGTACAGACAACCAAATTCCATCCACTCAAAGCTCTCTATCCCAACTCGGTTTCGCACTCGCAGGTGCGCCGGTACCCTCGGGCGGCGGCAGCGCACTGATGAGCTGCCGCATCTCCGCATTCGTGAACAGGTCCTTCTCGAGCCAGCGGTTCTTCGCCAGCTCGATCGTGGCACGGCCGAGCTCCTCGACTGGCGTGTAGAACTTCGGCACGAAGTTGGAGTAGATGGGCGTGATGAGGTGGTCTGCAAGCCGCAGCCTGAACCCGCGCTGCATCATGCGCTCCTGGCTGAACTCCTTGGCATGCGCGCATGTTCGAGCCCTCGAGCAACGACGGGAGCTCGCGCTCCACATGGCCCTATGCGCCTTAGAGTCAGTGTTCTCATTCCGGGCACTCGAGGGACCTAGGACGCACCTTGACATTCGCCCACATCTGGCGGCTTTCGCCCTTGGGGTTCACAAGGCTTCCGCTGAGGAAGATGAAGCGGAACGGCCGCTCGGCGCTGCCCGCACCCGCGTCCTTGAGGGCCGCCGCGGCGTTCATCGTGTACGTGTATGTCATCTCCGTGTACTGCGCCTCGCTCATCCCGAGCGAGCTCTTGTCGAGGGCCCAGATGAGCGCGTCGTGCTCCGCGAGGCCCTTGGCAAGCTCGGGCGGGTACGTTTCAAAGTCATCGTGGAGGACCACTTGTGTCTTCTCGTCGGCGTTGGGGGGAAGCACGGCCCAGGAGGGGATGGCGCGTCTGGTGAGGAGGGTCACTTGGGTCACGGAGGGGTCGGCGAGCGCCGCGCGGTAGATCGACAGGCCGGCTATGTAGAGGGGGGTGGTTAGCATACGATATTGAGAGAAGGGCAGCGTGGAAGCAACGCGCCTACTCCGGTCGCTCCTGTCAGGATGAGACGCATTTCGAGCAGAGTTTGAAGAGCAGGGAGAGTTTACTGGTATTCCGACAATGTCCAATGATTCCAAGCTGGCGACGCGGAGAGTGAGGCACCTCGACTGAGCGTGCCCAAGGCTTTTGAAGGGTAAATGCGACTCGGTGTTGCAAGTGGGTTTGTTCTTTGACCTCAAGCTGACTGGTGTCCGTTCTCCTATCACCCCTCCGCTCTCAAAGCCACCGGGACACGTCATCGAGCCGATAGAGAATGGCCGGGCGACACTGGCAGTAATTCCAAAGTCAATGTTTCAATACATTCATCCTTGCGGCATCCCGAAGACATCGTCTTCGACTGAGCGTTTCGCAGACGCGCTTGGCTATGCAATTAGGGGAGATGAGAGGTGCAGTGGACGATCAACCAGGAAGAAAAGAATGCCGGGGAGATGAAGAAGAGGACTCAGATCGGATTCGGGATGGACTTGGTAGATGTTGAGACGGCGGTACAGCTCTTGCAGAGAAGTTTTGTGTCAGCCTTTGGAACGCACTCTTACGTTTTTCGAGTATGGCGACTGAGCGATTCACAGATTTACTATAGCCCCAATCCAATACATTACTCTGGTGTTGTAGGCATACACGCATACGTACGCGTTGCTTGGAGAGTTGGAAGGACGATACCTTCCGCATGCTAGATACCGTGGCCACAACAGCTAGATGCTAGCCACGTATATGGGCATAGCCCAGTGCGGCGGGCGCCTCCTTCCGTTCGTGTTCCAAATGAACACATGCGAATGTCAGGACCACTTTACAAGAGTCCTTACAGAGCATACGATATAGGTTATGTTGAACTTGACGGGAAACGACGGCGGACCATTGGTCCAAGTTGTCGAACACATGGGCATCGCACGTGGCACGGCCGTTCAATGCCAGCGCCTGTATGCGCGACTGGCTCTTCCACCTGCCACGTCGACTAGAAACTACCGGTGTAGGACCCTTCATGTTTGCCATCTACAATGGTCGTAAAACTCGAGTGCCACCCGAATATTCAACTCTGCTCTTGCAGGCTATCCTCGTTCATGCACAGTCAATAGCTAAACATCCCAGGGACCTGCGCCATCATCTAGACCTCGCTGTCTCGACACCAAGTCCTCCGTCTTACCCCTTACCCGGCCATCAAGCAGCTGACCTTGCAAATGTAAGTGGCGGCTCGATCGCCCGTCTGTCTAGTTGACCGACTCAATCGCTTGCGGTCTTACAGACAGCATCCACAGGGTTTCTCTTGGCTTTTCTGCACCGTGTTCGCTCCACCCACGTGAGGGGCGGAGGTGTCGCGGGAGTCAGATGAACGACGGACGAGCTCGGACATGACTCTGCTGTCACTGTGGCGACGTGGTCATACGCGCATATAGCGCGGATGGCGAACCGATGGCAAATATATAGGAGCTGCAGCTCCTGCCCCGCTTTCCCCTTCCCTCCTCTCTCCTTCCCTCTCTCCTTTGAACCGCTGCTCGGTATTGACGACTGCCCTTCTAGGCTCTTGCATCCTTAGGCTCGTTCTTGACATCGTTCGCTCGGCTGAAGTCCGCTCAAACATCAGCACTTGACCAAAGCTGACCATGGTGCGAACGATGAGATCATCGCCGCCCAGAATCCACGGGTCCCTTGCCGTCCTTGGCTGGCCAACCTTCCATCTGGCATCCTCTGTTCCAACTTCCACTCAAGGTAACCGATGAACTAACGGCGCATCTTGGTCTGAAATCTTGCCCGTTTTTCTAGTTCAAGTTGCGCGGCTGGTACCAGGGGTCCCCCACTGTTCCGCCATCAGATCCTCCAAGCTCTTCCTCCTCCCACTTAAATTGCAGCCCTTGTATGTCTGTTCCATTCTACCCTTCACAGTGTAAAAAACTTACCCACGACTGTGCAGGTGACTGACGGCACCATCGCTCTTCGCGGTGAGCAGGCGATACGTCAACTTGCCATTTCGCAACCGCGGCACATCTGGCCGATGGCGCCCGACAAACGCGACTCCGACATCGGAACTTCTGCTGGCAAGGAGACCAATTGACACCATGGGAGCTTATGGAAGGCTTCGCGTGGAGACGACGCTTGTGAGTCCGTCGATCACCTCTGTTGCTTGCGGTCTTCTAACTCGTGGGTGGAATGTACGGCCCAGCAGCGACCAAAGTCACTATGTTCTGAGTACCCATCGGGCCGAACTTGTGCATTGTTCAGGTAGCGCGCCTGGACGCTTGGTGCCTTGGGCTGGGCTGGCGGAGACGATTTGGTGGTGTAAATTGTGCTAGTAAGTCCTCCGTTTGCAATGCTTCATGTACACTATGATCCTCCCAGTCAACAGAGCCATACTGTGTGCGACCATGGGCGGCTAGACGCACGTCATCGAGCCCATCGACCCCCTCAAGGCCTCAAACACATACCAGGGGTGTTGATCAGCTATGTGTAATTATCCCAATGGCAACGGTATAAGCCAAGTATCATTAATAGCGCATTAGTCCCGCGGTGTTCGGACTATCCTGCTCCACATCCCACTAGCGCTCCCCACATACCCCACATCACCGTGAATAGCGAAGCATCGTGCTTTACAGGGACCCTACGTAGTGTGTGCGTTCAGGGACGCTCCTCTCAGCCGCAGAATACCCAAGGCAGCGCTCACAATCACAAGCTGTCCTTGGAACTGGATGGGTGGATCCATTTTCCCGCCAATCATCCCACATTCGTTCTAACTCTCCCCCACTCTCACTGCCGTTTTCTTGCTGTCATCTGCATTGACTTGCGGCTCCGAAGGCGACCCGCCTCCGTGCTTCTCACATCATGCCTGGCGAGCGACTTCTGCTCGTTTTCCCGGAGCTTATACGTTTACATTGCAGGACATTCATTTGGAGAGTAGCGTTGTACAGTAGAGGCACGCAAGGTGCGCTCCCGAACTGCAGCTTACTCATGTTCATCGCCTTCCACCCGCATGCTCTTCTGCCCAAAGCCGCCCACATGGTTCTGATCGACTCGTCTTGCTGCAGCGCCTCGAAGTATCCATCAGTTCGGACCCCGACTACTCCCGTGTTCTGCCTCTACAGCAAGCAGCGCTGCTCTTCATCCACTGCAACCCTCTCTCTGCAACCGCCACTTATCCCCGCAGGCAGCCTCGGAATCGACGATCTTTCGATTCTGATATCCACCCAGCGCAGCCCCCTCCTCTCCGGTGCCAGCGACGTTGCCAAATCCGCTCCATCATCTTCAAAACCCGAGTTGTCGACACTCCCTGAGGCGGAGTGTAATGAAGACGAGATCATTGACCGCGGCCCGTCGCTGGCAGGTTACCCGAGCGCATGGCGGTCAAGCTCGGTTTCTCCGAGATATTTTTGCGGCCTTCACCCCCCCCCCGGGTCATCCGTAGATGAACGCCGGACGGTGCAATGTGCCGCCCGCAGTGTGAGTGCCGGTGGAGCTCGCTGGGTCTGTCGTAATCCAGCGGATCTGGACGCGTCCTGCAGAACATCACGACTGACTTTATGCCCACGAACGGATTCGAAGACTCCTGGATGTGCACAAGGAGGTGGAGTCGTCGGGGCGCTTCTGCCGGTTTGGTCTGCCCCCCGCAGCAGATGGATATGGCTATCGTGGTCCGGGAGAAAGTGGGTTGCTTTCCTACCATACGTCATGCTGATTCTTGATGCGCTCGCACCGGCCCCGCATCTACTGAATATGATTTTTGGGTGCAGAAGGTGGTTACCCGTCCCATCTTTATGCCTCGATATTTTCAAACTGCAGCTCAGACCAAGTATGTCCTTCTCCGTCTCGTCTCGTCTCGCCTTCGAGAGCGGGGTGCAGTAACTGACGCCGTAGCGCTCATTCAAGGCCGCATCTCGTTGTTCGCTGCCAGCAACTATTACGTGTGAGATGCTATCAGGTCGTTTCTGCAGCTCCCTGGACACAAGGTTCGAGCGCTTCGCGCACTCCCATTGGACGAATGTGCTCTCGCTCGTGGGTATTCCCCCACCTAAAACGCGCCTCGTCCATCTCCCATCTATCTCAGGTCGTCGCGCAGCGCTTCTTGCATCGCCAGATGGTCTTCGAGAACGCCCTGGCACACATTCCCTGTCTCCCCTTGCCCGCCTCCCCGAACTTCGTGTCCCTATCTCCGGCTCCCGAGCAGTCCCCACTGGTACGCCTGTCCAGGCGTCCACAGTGGCCGGACGGAAACTCAAGGCGTCAGTCGCGCAACCGGCTCGCCCAACGGCCCGCATCCCCTCCGCTCCCGGGACAGCATGCGGAGGCCCTCCGGGCTGTACGTACGCAGTACGGTACGTCTCTCGATCTGTTCGCTGTGCCCTTCCATCAGTCCGTACCCCCCGCCGCTTTCGCGCAACGCCGATCCCCCGCAATCGCATGCGCACGCACACGATCCGGGGAGGGGATCGCCCGAGAGCCGAAACGAGCCGGTGGGGACGTCGGCGTCGATTCAGGTGCTGATGCTGATGCTCGCGCCCCGCGAGTGTCGCCGCGGCTCGCAGATGTATGTACTACTGCTGCCTGCCCTTCAGGGCCACAGCAGAAACAGAACCAGAAACGTGATTGCCTCCTCCGCGCCGGTAGGGAACTTCTCCTTCCACGGAGGGGCGACGATGACCCCTCAGGGCCGGCGTGATTGCCAGACTTAATGCCGAAGGAAGGGCGATTGCTCCTCCCCCTGCGCCAGCACTGTGGAGAGCCCGACCCGTCTTCGGCATTGAGTGCTGGATGCTGAGGCTGGGCTCACCCGTCCCGTCTCAACGCGTGCCGGCTGCCCGCTGTCGGCCGCAGGGGGATCTACGGCGTGCGCGGGGGGCTGGGGCTCCGCGTCCGCGTCGATTATTGCTGCCCGGCGGCGAAGCGGGGAGAATCCCAACCGACGAGCTGGCCTCCGTCTTCGCACCTCGTACCCGCAGAGCAGGTATTGCGCGATCGAGCGGCTCTGCTCCCGCCTTCGCGCTTCGCGGCCAGGCAGAGGGAGGGGGGATGAACGGCGTACAGGTAAGTTACCTACTAACTTACGGTAGCCGGCGTATGTAGGGCCCCTCTGACGAGAACGGCTACTGGACAGCGGAGAGCGGTGACGGCAGCGCTGCACAGCGCACCGTGCCGGGTCGGTGCTTTTTCGTGGCATGACGAAGCGTGCGCTCACGCATTCGGACGGCTCGGGCCTGAAAGCCAGTGCGGTGTCCTTCTCGCTGGGATACCAGGCACAGCTGTCTGCCGCATGCAGGTAGAGGGGACGGAGGAAGTGGCTTGCTCTGGCGCTGGCGCTGGCCCGTGGTGCGGCAGGCTCAGGACTGAACGCGAGCCGTTGCCACGTCCACGTCCGCAGCAGATGCTGCCCCGGAGACTGTTCGGGAACGACGATGCCGCTTTATGGGCAACGTCTGGCTCGTCTTTTCGAGGGTCACATCGCGGGAAGTCGTCAGACGTCAGGAGCATCATTGACCTCACGCGCCCGGTTAGCGTTGAGGGCATACCGCTGCCTGCGGCGCATGCAAACTGTTGGTGGGCTGGGTTGCCATCACACATATATGCTGAAGATCGAATCATTTAGGACGGCATCGTGGTGTCAATTTGCTCAAGCGCGACATGTCGTTACAAACTTGTCCTTCGCGGATCCCATCCTTACTTTGGCAGCTCCTTGGCCCCGAACAATACCGGAGCTGGACACAGTTCTGTCAGGCATGTTTCACACCTCCTCCCCATACCATGGCGATTTCTCCATCTGTGGACGATGACGCATGCATGTCTTCTTGCCTTAGGCTTGGAGGCACGACTGGCTCCACGCGAAGACGGACAGTGGAGCCACGGCTACATCGACCGCTCATGGTTCTGCAGAAAGCTCAAAGCTCATCCAACACCCCCGCATCAGTTTCTACGAGCACACGCTCTTTCTTGCTCTTTCCACCGGCGACATTACTGCACACGACTAGTACGGCCTCGCAAACCTTGCAAAGTTACACAACGTTGTGCCAGGCGAGGCGCCGTCCACCTTGCCATGCTTCCCCTGCCAGATGGCGCATGCTCCGACGCCCCTTCGCGCTTCCTCCAGCTGCGCTTCCGCACCTCCATCACACCCGGGAGCCGCAAACAAACCTTCTTCAAGCGACGTCCTCCACTCCGCCAAGGCTCGGGCCTTCTACCTGTCTTCTCGACCAACGCCTCGAAGATTCTGACTCCTCAACCTTCGAGTCTTCCCCTTCGCGCATCGCGCGTCCGACTCCGCACTTCGCACCTATCCAACTCTGCCACCGCGAGTCGCGCGCCGACCCTGAGCGCTGAGCCGTCTCCGCGCGGCGACGCGTGTGCGGCGAAGGGGGCGCGCTTCGCCGGACAGCCGACAGGAGCTCGACCCCAGTCGACCCCCCGCCCCCGCGCCGGAAGGCGAGCGGAAGCCTGCGATCCGCGCCCGCTTCCATATCCAGGCGGACGTTCCCCCGCGCGTCCTTCCCCGCGCATATCTCGGAATCTCGCTATCGCTCCCTCCTGCCGGAATCCGCATCGCCAAGGCTGTTGTTCGTGCTTCTCGCTTGGTGGCACGGGGGGCGAGGTCGCGGCCGTGGCGGCGTGGCTCGCGTGCCGCTACGTATGTATGGTGTGCTCGCCGACGACCGTACGTCCAATCCAATGTTCGAACTCATCGCGAGCTCTCCAAGTCCGACCGCGGGTTCCTGGTTGCTGGCTCGCTGTCTGAGAGGTTGTTGTGCCTCAGGCCTCAGGCCTTCAGACGTGCCTGATGGAGCTTCGCCGCTCGTATTCTGCCGACATAACCATAATTACTTGTGCTAAAGCACCGTCAGACTTAAGACATTGCCTGCTGCTGGCATATTTCGCTCATTACTGTCAGTGTCAAGCTGTGGGGGTGGAGCCTGTCGGTCCCCTCATATGTCGACACACGCCAGGTTGGATCGCGTCCACGTTCACCCTTCCCCGCAATCTTGATGCCAGATGGGCGAGGGAGGAGATCCAAGATGTGCCCCGCCCCCCACCTCTCAGGTACGTCGTCCCGCTATGTCTTAGTCGCAATCGGGCCATGCACCCCGAACGGAATAGACCCTCGGAACTCTAGTCCCGCACTTCATGATTCGCGACATGAAATGCTCAAGCCGAACATGGCATTTTTTCGGCTCGTTCGCTCGGAGTCGTGTGTTTTTCAAGAGCGACCTGTTGCATGCGCATCATTAGGGTAACATTCTCGCGCATGAGGTTGCAGAACTATGCACGTCAATCTGCATTAGACCCAGCTCGCGCGTGTCCATTCCTTGGGGCACTGTTCCCATGTTTCTCTGACTCTCCAATCTTCTCTCGCCCTGCCGCGGGTCGGCCCCCCACTGGTGGATCTCGATTGCGCACATACCATGCTCTGTTCGCAGTTAAGTACCAATACTAACTTAAGTTAGTGGCGACCGTAGCACACCCTCGTCTGTCGATCTGCAGGGGCCCCGCGGCGCCGGCGCCGCCATCATCATGCTGCGACATATGAATACTTACGCACGCGCGCCGCCCGGGCCTGCGTCATGACAATACCCGGGGCTTACCCGTTAGCGTTGAAACGTGCCCCCGCTCGCGCGACGCTTTGCTTCACAGCGGGAGGGTGTGGGTTCACCAGCGCAGGCATAACCATAACCTAGTCAAAACGCCTCCCCCCGCACGATTCAAGTGGCGATGTGCCGCAACCACCATGCTTTAAGACTACTTACTACAGCACTTAGATCTAAAACAAAGTAGAAGATTCTCCGACATATATGCCGCCGTTGCCTCAAGGTTAACCTAAGTGTATGTAACGTTGCAATCGGCGAGTAAAAGCGCATTCGTTGGGAGTTGCTCATTACTTTTGAGTGCTTACTGGCGGCCCGTGCCCGTCGACCCGGAGTGGACGCTAGCCCCAATATATACGTAGCCGATGTACATGGACGCGGTGGGGCTCGCGTGGGGTGCGGGACAAGTGTTGAAATGTTGACGCTCCCGCAATCGGGAATCCCCCCCCCCCCCCACACACACCTGGCTTACTTATTATGAGCGCGGTGATTGGCCGCGGGCCATTGGCAGGTAGCACCGACGCACAACGCGGAAGCGCTGGCAGTCGGCGGCTGCTTGAAGTATACTTAGGTCAGTACTTCCAGGACGAATTCAACGTCGAGATCAGAAGTGAGAATCTGCCTTATCTGGACTCAATCTGGGGACTCGCCCAGTGGGGTGCAGCCTCAAGGCCTCGAGGGCCCATGACACCATGTGCGGGCACCGCGCCCCCCAGGGGGGGGGAATATTTTCCCCGCGTGGATGACAGGTTCGACGCGGGGAAACGGGCAGTCACTGCATGAGTAGTCGTTTACGGAGCTTACTTGCCTGCGAGGTTGTGTTTGAAGAGAGAGAGGGGCTCGGGGCGCGCGAGTTGGATGTGCGTTTGAGACAACGGCGTCATCAGCACTCATTGAATTCATGTGCACGGATGTATACGGTGCTGTAGCTTTAGGTTATGTTATGCTATGTACATTCAGGGCGTGCCATCAGGGCAGGCAACGAAACCCGAGAATGCGGCGTGGTACTACGTACGTCTGGATCCATACTTACTAGTATATGCTGCGAGTGGCGCTCGTGCGTAAGTAAGTACTGTATATAGGTAGCGGTGCGAAGGCGTAGGTAAGCAGCCCATCCGCATTGCGGCCCAGGCTTTCAAATTTCGAAGTGATCTTGGAATGCGACGGGCTACGCCACTGCAGACATGGCGGGTAAGGGCTTAGCAAACGGCGGTGTTCTCGGGGCATTTGAGGACGTAAACGACGTACGTACTTGCGACTCCGCGCGGTGACGAGCCAGTGTTAATATCGGAATCGATAGTGGGGGACTGGCTGCGGTACGCATTGGCGCGATGTTGACGTTGATGGCGGCGCCGACACCGAATTCGAATACGCCGTCGTAGTACTGTATTGCCCCTTATTTTGGGCGCGATATCGAGCCCTGGCACTGGCAGCGGTCGCTGGGGATGGTTTGAATCTGAAACCCTGTGCCCTCATTGTGAGTACAATGTTACTATCGGGGCGCTGGCAGATCAAAATCACTCGCACCACGGCAGACTCAGAAAAATGCGGTGTCGTGCGTGCGTCGCCCACCGTGCGCACACGTACGTCAATCAGTCACGCAAGCTCTCGCCAACTGTGGGGGGAAGAACACTCATCTTTTCCGACTGCTTGCGCAGCCACTTTGCCACAGCGCGCTCAGAGGCTGCTGAGCACCATGACTGCGGCCTGAGCCGCCGGGGGGGAAATGCACGCACGCAGCGATGATGATCACTGTCAGATGCCCACTGCAAGTTCCCTCCAAGCGTTAACCGTGAACAAGTACTTATGAGCCCCGTGACATCATTGATGGGTAATGCAGGACCAACAGAAAGCGGCAGGGCATTCCACGTTCCACGTTCCAGCGAGAACGTGATAAGTGTGTACTTAGCACAAGAAGAACGGCGCCGGGTGAGGTGATATGGCCGTGGGCCCGCCGTGCCTCTGTTGCTGTTGTTGTTGTTGTCGCCGTCAACGTCGTCCACCGTCGATCGATTGGACGCTTCAGCCCGAACCGACCTACCTCAGGCCCAGCGGCGCTGGCCAGGTCTGCCGATTTGCGAATCGTCCTCGCCACCATCAATGCAATTACTGAGTGCCATTTGCTAGTAGACGTGCTCCCGTGTATGGAACCCCAAACAGCTGTGTACGGTGTACGTAGGTGTACGTATGTGCGCGCACCACATCTGGCGCCCGCGAAGCGAGGCGTGGGGTGGGAGCGGGAGCGGGAGAGGCACAGTGGGGATGGACGACTAACGACTGTCGAAAGAGCGCACTGTGGGAACGGTCGACGACGCACCGCAAGATCCGGAGGCAGCTGGCCATGCCAGCCTCAGCCTCGGGCAGGAGGCTGTTGGTTGCCGCCCCCCTCCCCACTTCTTCCTTCTTCTTCTCGCTAAACGCGGTTAGCCCGAGTCCGATGCGCGCACCCGCTGGACCCGAGACCCAAGTAATGATTCTAAAAACCATTGTCGAGGGCCCAGAGTCCAGGTCGGGCGTACAGATGGGGGGTTGGGGGGTTGGAGATTGGGGGGGGGGGTCGCATGCTCATGATTCCGAATTCGAGGAGCGGACGGCGGCCATGCAGCTGATTCGGTGTAAACCACGGAACACGGATAAGGATTTCGTACGTCGCCTCTTAGCGGCGGGAGGCGGCGTGTGTGCATGGGCCCGTAAGTCCAAGCCCAGCCAAACGCGGGGTGAATCACAGTGCGGTTCCGACGCTAAAGCGTCCGAGCCGCTATGTTTATGTATGGTACTGCGAGCCTCCACCTTCCCAGAGGCCGGGCAGCGAGCGGTTGGTACTTCCGCAGGCTGGCGCGCGCCTTACGCGGCGTTTTGAGAAGACGTGTGGCACTGGGCACAGACAGGCAGGGGCGGGCGCCACAGCTCTCTCGAAGGGAGGCGGGTGGATGAACGCCAAACGCTGGGGACCACAGAAGGCCGATGGAGCGCCGGATGGAGTGAGTGGCCGTAGAGGGCAGGATGCTTACGGGAGATCCAACCTTGGAGAGAGCTTGGCGTGCAGGGTCGAGGGCGAGGCGAATTTGGACTCTCGAGCGCGAGAAGTACGGCCACAAGGGGAGGACGGGCAGGGGCGGGGTGGGGAGGCGCGCGGTTCTCCTCTCCAAAGCAAAGTGCAGCCGGGCGATCCGCCGGCTGGAGGACTGACCAGGAACGGGACGGAGGAGTGTCGGAGGCGACGAGTGAGCCTGTCTGAACGGAACGAGACCGCGTTAGTTTCGGTTTCAGTTAGCGGGAGACAGCGGCTGGGGGGGGCGGCTCAAGAATGGAGAAGGGTGAGACAGGGAGGGGACAAGACGGACCCGAAGTCGAACGTCTTTTACCTAACGCTCGGCCGAATATTGCGATTGTGACGGCATGGTGTGGGTTCCAGCAGCGGGTGAGGCCATCGGAGGGGACCTGGGCGAAACAGAGTGGATAGAAGCATCAAGGTGGGCATATGTGCAGTATGAGGACAAGGCTGCTCCTGGTCAACGCTGCACAGCGGCGCAATATTCCGGTCCGGATTGGCCGTCGCCGTCTGCGAGACGTGTGGGGGTGAAACGCGAGGAGGATGTGAGTATGTCGGGGCGTGATTTGTAGCGGGACGAATATGACTCTGTGGCCGGAACAACCATTGACCCCGGCCAAGCGTTATTTTGTACGCGCGGAACGAGGGACGCAAGGGAAAGGCGAGGGTACGAAGGCGGCCGGGCGGGCAAAACTGGAGGTAGACACCTATGGAGAGACCGGACCGGACTCGGGCGCTATGAGGGGCTGCGATGATTGGGTCCGTTCGGTCGCGATCGGAGAGGCGAGCGCTGAAGCGACGGTGGCTTTGTGGCGTTGATGAAGGCGAAATAGGGAATTCGAGACTGGAGAGCAATGTCAGACATGATGCGCATTCTCGGGATCAACGAGGGTCCGAGGGGCTTATTGGAGGGACTTGCGAGGGGTGAGTGTTACTATTGATGCACTGAGCGGGTCTGGGAATTGAGAGACGGGTAAGGCAGCCGGAGGAGGAGTTGCAAATCATTTGTAGAAGAGGATTGTGGGAAAGGACGGGGGCGGGCGGGGGTAAGGAAAAACGGTTCAGCCTAGGATGGGTCAGAGCGCGCCGAGAGATCCGGAAGCTGAAGGGACTGGGTTCAAGCTGGGTTGGTATTGCAAGTTGAAAGTGCCGTTGTTGGGGAGACTCAGACTGGCGGTGGACGGGGCGGGGGGCGTTGGCCAGAGAGGGAGACGACGATCGAGGAGTTACAGAGCACTGGCAGCCACAGGCGGGACTGGTGTGATTACGTCAGAACGAGCCACAGTCGATCGCCCGGGAAAGCCTAAACGCTGCAGGGCGACGCGTGCCGCTTCAAGTCCAAGGGGAGCTGGGACTGGGACCAAACGAGCGACATGAGGGACGAGCGATTGGCCAGGGCGGGTCGGGATGAGTCGAGGGAAAGAGCTGGGGTGGCTGGGGATGCGGGGATGCGGGGAAGAGGCGCCGGATGCGGGGGCCCGGCCGGGGCCTGTGATGGGTGGTGTTGTGGCGTGTTTGTAGAGAGATCTGTCTGAGATGGGCGCGAGCCGAAAGAGCGGAAACGCGGGGTAGGGGCAGGGAAAATAATAATAAGAGATTATAAGTGAATGGATGTGTTTAAGCGGGGCGTGCGGGGAGAACGGCCGCCCTCTTCTTCTCTCTGCTTGGCTCTCGTCCGTCTGCTCTCCCTCTTCGCTCCGTCCGATGAGCTCTGCTTTCTTCCCCTCCTACAAGCCCCAGGTCCTCTCCCGCACAGAGGGCTTCCACCTCCCGTCCCCCCCGCCCTCAAACACCCCGCCCCCGCCCCCCGCCTCTTCCCAGAACTCGGCCAACTCCTCCACCCACTTCGACAACCTCTTCGTTCCCCCGCTCTTCTCCGTCCCCGACTCCTTCCGCAAGTTCCCCTCCCACTCTACCGACCAGTCCCCCAACAGCAACATGGACTTCACCGACGAGCTGGCCTCGCTCATCGCCACCTCGCCCTCCCAGGCACACCCACATAACTCGTCGCACGAACGTTCCACACAGTCCCCCGGCGCATACGACGATTACAGATCCCACCACACCCACAACATCTTCGACATCTCCGCCCCCACATCCCACCACCAATCATCCCATCATAACCACTTCAATCACCAGAATCCATCCTTCTCCCTCCCGCCCGCATCCTCCCTCCACTCCAATAACCTCCACACTCCCTCCTCGGTTCACACACATCCCCTGCATGAATTCACCGCACACTCTCACTTCAACTCCACCGTCCCGGCCATCGGCTCCTCTATGCGCTACGAGCCGCCATCAAACAACCCGTCCTCACCCGTCACCGCTAACGGCAACAATCCCTTCTCCGGCGCCGAGCCATCGTCGTTCTCTTCACACATGTCTAATATCTCGGGTATCTCTTCCTTCTCAAACCTCACCGCCCCCTCCGAATTCCATCTCTCCCAGGCGTCCAACGGCGGCCAAACAAATGGTCAGCGCCAGACGCCATCGCCTGTCTCCGCCAACGGCGCAGCTGAGTTCTCGAGGAGCCGATCGCGCTCGCGCGCGCCTTCCACCCTGGACCCCGCAAACCCCCCCAGCACCAATGGCGGCCCGGCCCGCCGCACTCGCACCAAGCGCAACAGCGTCTCGAGCGTGTCCCCTCCCCCTCTCCACCGCGGACACACTCAGCCGCTCGTCATCCCAAACGGTGCCAACGGCGCCGGCCGCGGCCCCGCCAGCCCCCTCAGCCTCCACACGGGCGGCTGGTTCATGCCCGGTGGTCAAGGTAACGAGTTTGGGCTCCCTACGCCTGAGAGTGTCCATGGTGCGTTTCGTGTAAACACCTCATGTAGCGCTCCCGTTGAATGCATGCGCTCGTCTCCGTTTAGGCTTCACTGCGTTCAATGGCGGGACCAGTCTCGGAAGCGTGGGCCTCGGCGTGAGTCCAAAGGAAGTCAACGTCCCCGGCATGGGCATGGTGGGCATGCAGAAGGGCGAGTCGCCCCCAGACGACCTGGCTGCGAAACAGTGCGTTTGCTTCTGTTGCTGTGAATCGTGAGATCCGCCCGCTCATCCAGATGGCCCCCCACCCTCTTCTTCTTTCTTCTTCGCGCCTGCGCTGTTGCTTGCTTTGCACCCTTAACCATAACCGCGCTTCTTGTGCTATCACTATGACGTATGGCGGGAACCACGGCAGGGCGTTGATTGCCAACGAGAAGCGGCGCCGGAGGCGCGAGTCCCACAACGCCGTCGAGCGCAGGCGGAGGGACAACATCAACGAGAAGATCTCGGAGCTCGCGACCCTCATCCCCGAGTGCCTGCTCGACCCGAACGGTGCGCCCCCTCTTCTACTCTACCTTTCACGCATGTTCATCTTCGGGGCTGACAGCAGATCCGGACACAGCCACGATGACAATTCCCGCGTCGCTCTCAGCCGCCTCGGGCGAGGACTTGCTCTTCGGCGTGACGGTCACCAACCCCCCGGACAAGAAGGAGGGCTCGGGGAGCGCGGAGCCCGAGGACCCCAGCGGGCCCGGGTCGACGCCGACGACGGCGACGGGCGGGAGCGCGGCGAACGGCGCGGACGGCGCGAACGTGGTCAAGGCGAACAAGGGCATGATCCTGCGCAAGAGCGTCGAGTACATCCGGTACCTGCAGCAGCTCGTGAGCGCGCAGGCGAACAGGAACCGCGACCTCGAGCAGCAGCTCCAGGCGTTCCGCGGCGGGAGCGGGAGTGCGCCGGACTCGGGCTCGGGCTCGGTCGACGGAGACGGCGAGATGAAGCTGCACGACGAGGTCGGCGGGTTCGCGCTCCTCAATGGGGCCGGGGCGGCAAACGGGGCGGCGAACGGGCACGGGCGTGCGCGGCGCGGGAGCATCCGGAAGCCGACGTACGCGTTCTCGGGGGACCTGCCGAGCGTGGGGGAGGAGATGGATCAGGACGAGCAGCCGGATCAGGAGATGGAGCGGCCGTCGACGGCGGGAACGGGCACGGGGGTGTCGCCCGGGAGCAGCATGGACGACGACATCGATGACGACGCGGAGGACGGCGAGGACGGGGACGAGGATGAGGAGATGGAGATGGAGCGCGGGCGCAGGGGGCGCGATGGGCGGCCTGTCGGCGTAGGCGTAGGCGTCGGGAAGCGCGGGGGGCGCAAGGCGAAGAGCGTCAGCGTGGGAGGCGAAGTCAAGGTCAAGAAGGAGAGCGACCGCGCGGACGGGATGGAGATCTCATGAGGAGCTTTGATCGTGGTGGTGGTGGTGGTGGGGTTCGGGGAGGGGGCTGGGGCGGCCCCGAACCCAACGCAAAACGGTCGCCCTGCCGGTGCTGGTCCCGCAAGCTCAAGCCTCACGACGGGCCCGATGGACCTCGTCGTCCATGTCCATGATTCATGTCCATGTCCATGCCTCCTCCCATTGTCACTCAGGAACACCTACGCAAGCCTGCCCTTTGTTGTCTCGTCGTCCCGGTTACGTTGTCTCCGCAAGCCGCCTAATCGGGTCCTGCCTCTGGGCTAGCCGCTCCTGGTTCTGGTTCCTCCTGCATGCCGCATATGCGACTCTCACGATTCCCTCATGCCATGCCCGTGCTCACGTCCCGGCCATCGTGGTCTCGCGTGCCGTTGCTCCATCTAACATCTCTCTTATTCCCTCATGGTTCGTCGTCCCCCTCATCTCCGTCCCGCCTCGCCTCGCCTGCCCCACTCTCAACCCGCGTCCCCTCCAATATTTGCTACGCACGCACGCACTTCTGCAGGTCGATCATTGAACGACGCCGTTTGAGTAGTAGTAAGATGATGTCCTTTGTTGTATCTGTATCGCCGTTTCCGACTGACTCTCCATATCTCGATCTCCGTTCTTCTCACCCACTCTCTAGTGCTCTGCTTCCACCTAGTGCGTACTGACTGTCTTGCGCCTCCCTCCCTCCCCCATCCCCCCTGTCCACCTTCTCCCCACCAAACTGCGGGTCTTCCATATTCCATATTCCATTCCGCATTCTACGTTCTACCCTCGCGACTTCCCTCCCCGAACTCCGCATCCCGAAGCCACAACCGGAAGCCGCGCCACCACGATTAGGATGTTTTTATACAGTCGCACCTGCCACTGCGACGCCACCCGCGTGTACTATAGTTTCAACATACCATCGCCCGGCAGGCAGACGGGCCCGTCGCCCTCGTCGTTGAAGAAGAGACAGCCAAAAAGATACTCACACGTACAATTAATTGGCAGAGCTTTTTGTATATTTTTTTCATTGAACGAACGTTGAACAGAACAGAACCACGAAACTCTCCCCCCGCCCCATCCCCGCCCGTCGCGTGCAGATCGATCCGTGCCGACGTCGAGCGAGAGCGAGACCTTGAGACCGCTTCTTTGGCACGTCTCTCACTCTCGCGTCTTTTTGCTATGCGGGCACTGCGGATACGTACGGGTCTACGAGGAACGAGGAACCTGTGGAAGGAAGGAATCGGAATCGGACTGAGTCAGGGCTTACGGGAGGCAGGTGGATAGTGCGGGCGGTGGACGCTCCGGGACCCGCGCGCGTACGTACTCGCGACTCGGAGATCCTGCCCCCCCCTCCCCCCCCCCCCTACATTCTCACACTGCCTACTTACTACTTGTTAAATCATCTGCCCCTGCCTTTGCGGCTGGAGCATCGGACTTTGGGAGGGGTTGTGGCGGCGATTGTGCCGACGATTGGCCGGCGGCTGTAGCGGCCAGTGTCAGCCTGAGTGCTGGTGAGTGGTGCCTTCATCTTCTTCAGGGTTCTGCGACGAAACTGTTGGTCGGAAGGGAGGGGAGCAAGGGGTGAAGGTGAGTAGAACAGCTTCGTTGTCGCTCAGCTGACGCCGTCTGCTCACTGCGTCGACGTCGACAGGGTTATTGGCACCGCATCCTGGAGCTTGCTGGTCACCTGCGGCACCGGAGACGGTAATGGACATGTCCCAAGGCCCCCAACCGTCCACCCCGTCGACGAGTCCGCAACGCGCTTCTGTGAAGCCCGCTTGGCGCTGAGCGCTGACAGCAGTGGCCAGGCTTTTCAAGGCAAGGCTGCGTGCAAATGCCTGATATGGGAGGAGGGGCCGGGCGCGAAATGAACGCAAATGAATGAAGGGGACGTTTCGACGCACGAACACTGCCAGTGGCAGCCTGAGACGGGGCTCCACTGACCAGAGTGGCCAGCGCGACGAAATGAATGAATTGTTCCCCTCGCCTGGTCCGCACACGCCGTTAACTTGCAGCGCGAGCTCGGGTCACAGATCGACGGGCTTCGGGTCCCATATACAGTCGGCTATCTCATAATGAATAACCCGGCGATGCATACAATCCCATAATGCATAACGTTGGGCCGGCACCAGATGGGCGCCTGACACCCAAAGCACCATCTCATAATGCATAAAATCCCATATTGCATGAAGAAATGGGGGGACGGACGTTATTCATCATGAGATAGTCGACTGTACTGCAGCTGCTGACCGGGTAACCCATGCCAGACGCTTGCGACTTGGTCCACCTGGTGCTCGCGGGAGGACGCCAGCGGGCCCGGGATGCCAGGCAGGGCTTGCGAGTAATCTACGGACGGTACGGTCACAGCACGACTTCACGCAGCGGGCTGGATGGACGCGTGAAGTTTTCATTGATCACGATGCAGGTGAGTAATGTGCTAGCGTTCTTTGGGGGAGGGGGAGGGGGCTGCGCAGCGATCGACGAGTTTTACGTTGTGGCCAGGCCATGGGAAGTGTCGGCAAGACGCCGTGGGGGTTTGTGGTCGCGTGCCTGCTCGGTCTTTTAAGTTCGGGTGCGTGTAGTGACCGGGTCTTGGCAGACCGAGGCAGGTGCTGTGGCAGGTGCTGGCCACACCGTGATCATTCGTGCATGGCGATGGATGGCATGTATTGCTGTTGGTAGCGGCTGGGGCACGATGGTGCAGCGTGTCGTGTCCGATCGCAAGGTTCCTGCCATATGTTAAGCAATGTTTTTAACTCCGGGCGGAGACCGTGGCTCATACGTGCCGATGGACGCGAACCTGACATCAAGACACGGACAAGTCAGCATCCCCGCTAATAAATTCCGTGTCCACCGATTCCCCGTGCTACTTACTTACTCTTTACCTGCAGATTGCAGCTCCGAACCCGGCATAGATCATGATCATTAACGGAAGCAATGTCGGTTGAGATCGTACTCAAATGTCGCCGTGAGGACTCCGGCCGATGTTGACGGGGCGGATAGCGATTGTGATCGCCATCGACAACGCACATCGACTCCTGGACGTCCGTCCGGCAGATGGTTGCCCTGATCAAGCGCCCCAATATTAATTCCTGCAATTTGACCGCCAGACGTGTAGAAAGTACACCTGGTCACAGAAGTTGCGGCACGACCCCAAGACGAATGTACAGGGTCTCCATGCCGTGTGGTTGATTTCTCAGGTGTTGACTTGCAGGCGGTGCAGAAGGGTCATCGAACAGCATGGGGAAGGACGAGTCTAGCTTCCAACGAGAAGGGGTCTTCGGTTGCAGGCATCCGCCGCTGGTTGGGAAGATGTGATTCGCATTCCGAGTTCACATCCGCGATGGGGGACATACTGTACACAAGTTATCCCCGCACGCGTATGAGATGGCTACGCGGTTCGAAGGTAAGAGTCAGGGCCGTTGTAGGCGGATTGTACGTACTAACGAGGACCGTGGGTGCATAGTGGACCATCCGTACACCCTACCCGCGAACGGATTCGGCAGCTACTCCGGCCTCACCATCCGTCCTCCCCGGATCCGGAAGTCGGAATCGTGCTCGTTCCCTGTCCAGGCCCCTCACCCTTACGGCCACTCCTCCGCTCGACGGCCCCCGCGCTTCCCGTCCATGTCCGCCACGAACATCGCAGCAGCAGTACGACTTCCAATCTTTGTTCATCTCGGTCCCAGTAGGAAACCTCTTCGTGGTGTCCGCTAGTCGGCTGGGTTTCGAACGGTTTGTCAGCGAAAGTTTCCGAACGACCGACTACTCGCCCTCCTCCCCGCGGCTCCCAGGCTTCCCACCGCCATTCCCTTGCTCGCCAGCGTTGGCAAACGACTTGCAGAACCTGCGTGGCCGATCGTCCTTCTCGTCTGAATTGAGGTTCCGACGACTACTCCCTGCCCAACGCGGAGATGCACTTCCTCCCCTCTGTAGTCCGCGGAACTGCGAGGTCAGTGTGGAGCCCCATCCTCCCTTTCGTTTACGTCTACAGCTCGCGTGGCCACAGCGGGAGGTGCCAGCCGCAGTGGTAGAATACCGGGGCTCAGTCAGGCGTGGCTTAAGGGTGCTGTCGCACAGTACCCGGGGTCTTCTTCCCCACATCGTCCCCTGCTTCCCCATACCATCCGGCGTCTCGCCTAGCGCGTCGAGTTGTATGGCTCGCCCTGATGCTACGTACGTACGGTCCATCTTGGTCCAGCTCCCTGAAATTGGACAAACCGCATTCAATTGGAGGCACCATGGCCCTCCCACCGTAGGCCGGATCTTCAAGCTTTGACGAGCTCTCGTGCTCAGCAGCCGTGATCGTGATCAGTACGCGCATCCGCCCCGGATTGGAATTCAATTGCCCAAGTGCGGAGAAGAGACCAAGATGGGCATTGGGGCCCGCGGACGGCGAGCCGCCGCCACGAGCCTCAAGCTTCAAACTTCGCCACGAGCGTGATCGAAGCGCGAGGCTTACGGCACCCGTAATCCTGCTCACGGTCATATGTAAGTTTTAGTTGTACTGAGTGTGATCGACCGCCGGCCCTGCAGTGCGCGCAGGCCACCAGTCGGCCACACCGTCCCTGTGCGACGCTCCTGTTCCTCTGGCACGCCAAGTCGCTCGATGCCGTACTTCCGGACTAGGCCATTCGCGCTCGCCCTAGGCCCTCCCTCAGCTTCATCGGCCACACGCCCGGCCGGCGACGCGTAACTTCTGCACGAGGTTACATGGCTAGGGATCCGCCATAACGGGGACGGGGAAGTCGCAAGGGTGTTTGGCTGGCCGTGACATGTCCGACACACGCACTGGCGGGTGCAAACGGGCAATCGGACTCGGATTGGACAGACGGAGGTGAAGGGAGTCGGAATCGGATTCGCCGGACGGAGGTGAGGTAAACACTGTGCAGCAGCAGCAACAGCAGCAGTCAAAGCTCAAAGCCCCAGCCAAACGCGAGCGGGCGGCACACTCGCCATCCATCCGCAGGAACATGCGGTGGCCAGAGACCCTTGCCCTCGGGGCAACGTGGCAGAGACGGCCGTCCGTCCAACTTCCGAGTTCGCGATGCTATCCATCACAATCCGAGCCACAGCAGCACGGAGGGGGGCATCGACGAAGCGCAAGAAAGCGGCACAAAGTCGTGTGGTGGCGCCGAAGGGGTCCCGCCACACGCCCCGCAACTGAATCGATTCCGCATCCTCCGCTTCGTTTCTCTTCGCGTCCCGTGCATAAGGTTGGCGTTGGCATTGGCGTTGGAGTTCGTTTCCTTACCCAGAGTGGACACGGCGCTCGCTCGAGCCTCGCCGTCGCACAGTGTGGCTCAGACTTCCGACGCCCGTTTGGACCGCAGTCCCGTGGGCAGCGTGCGGGGTCCTGCGGTGCGTCGTCTCGATGTAAAGCGAGTGCTAGAGAAGCGTGTCCAGCGCCCGTGCCGTCTGCGCAAACCAAAGGGTGCCGGTCAGAAGAGTGTTGAAGAAGCCACCTCCCCTCTCTCCCCCGTCGGCGCGACGAGATCTCAAGTCGCCGTCCTAAGTTTACCCATCCCGGTCTCCAGTCCGACGCCGAATTGCCGGTCCTGGGTGCAGATGAACGGATGGATGGCGAGCTGGGAGGTGAGGATTGCGGAAGGCGGACGCCAGACGCCAAGGGCGTAATTGTGCGGGCGCGACCCTACGACAGCGATGACGCCGCAGATGCAGATAGAATTTGCATCTGTGGCCACAGCGCGGGCTTCGGCCGCCCTCGCCGCGCGTCTCGGCCAGCGGGCGTGCGAGCTGCCCGCGAGCTGTCGGGCTCTCTGGGGAGTCGCGAGCCCCAGCCCCAACCCCCCAGCCCGCACCGCGGGGTGGCGTGAGGCTGCAGAGCGGCCAAGTGGGAAGGGTGGCTGCCCCGATCGTGCTGGTGGAGTGTGCACTCATGCCGGGACCAGTTCAGATGTACGTACGCACGTACCTGCCGCCCTCTTCGAACGCGCGAAACCTGCTCGAGAGGTTCCAGTCCGGGCCTGCCATCCGATCTCCGACACTGGCTGGTTGGCCATGGCTGTGGCCGTGGGCCGTGGGCCGTGGGCTGCGGGCCCGCGCTCCGCTGGGGCCGGCGGACTCCCTAGGCTCTCCTTCCCTCCTGGGTCTGCACGGTGAACTCTGTCACAGAAGAACGCGCGTGAAGGGATGGGGATGGACGCGTGGGCCGGAAGGAGCTTGG
The DNA here is from genome assembly GCA_022814645.1 of Ganoderma meredithae. NCBI lineage: Eukaryota > Fungi > Basidiomycota > Agaricomycetes > Polyporales > Polyporaceae > Ganoderma > Ganoderma meredithae. The sequence continues at coordinate 24,751 of JAKLMY010000220.1, read as the reverse complement.
GGCGTGCTGGCACGGCGCGAGGCTACGGCCCCGTGCGCAATGTTCCACATTCCACGATAAGTACGATGACCAAGCGGCCGCGAGCGCAGAAGAAGACGGGCGGGTGGAGCGGCAAGGACGTCGACGTTGCGCTACGCTGTGGATAGGCTCGCCGCGCAGAACGAGGATTGGAGTGTGGAATGAAGACTCCGTGCGTTCTGCCGCAATGGGCGCCCGTGGCCTGCACAATGCGTGAGCCCAGGGGGCCGGCGCGCGCCGCAACAGGGTGCGCAGAGACCACGTACGTAGGCGCGCTGAAGCTCGCCGGGCGCTGTGTGTAGGAAGGTTATCAGCTCCTGATGGGCATCCAGGGACCTGCGGGCGCCAGCAGCTTGCTCGTGCGAGTAGGAAGAGTCCGGTAGGTCGGACATGAAAAGGGAGCAAGCGAATCGCCTTTTCTCAAGCCAAGGATAGGTCGGGCGGAGGTAGAGTGGCATTCCCATGCAAGGAAGATGGCGCCGGGAAGAACCGCTCGAAGTGCACGCTGCAGGTATCGTACGAGGCCGCCTGGTCCGCGGCCGTTGGAGTTGGGTGTCGAATAGTCGCATATAGGGAGAAGAGTCTACGTAGAGTCAATGTCGCTGTCTGGACCTGTGAGGATGACGAGGCTGGGGGCCTGGGCGCCCAAGGGAGGATTCGCCGAAGCAAGCTCGGGCGTGTTCAGTATCAGAAGCTCACGCAAGCGACCAGAGATGTGGGATGCAATCATGTCGCGGCCAGCTCTGTGCGGACCCTCGGTGGCAGATAGAGCGGATGACCAGAAGTGAGCGGGCGTGGGAGGAGCCCGGTGCCGAGATCTATCCCCAGCGCAAGCCAATGGCGATATGTGAGCGAGAGCCCAAGGGGAGACGATGAGGAAGTCGATAACGGCGATTGACCAGGATAGGATGGGGCGAGGACCGGGTGTGGCGGGAATGGAGAAGAACGCCGGATGCAAACTGGGTGCAGGTACGCGAGCGAAGCTCTAAACCGCCAGAACAATATTCGCCAGATGGCTCGATGGTGCACGGAGCTTGTCAGGTTGATGGTCGTTGGCCCCTTGTTCTTTCCCAAGCTATGGAGTGGGGCCCTGTTCGTTTCGATGAGGGGAGGCATCGACATGGTTCCTATTTCAGTCAGAACGCCGTCGACGCCCCATGTTGGGGGACGGACATTGTGGCGATTGATTGGGGTCTATGCACGACAAGTGTTAATATCGGTAAGTCTTACGTGTATTTTACAGATCGCAGCGACGGTCGGGGATAGTAAGAACACACTTACAACACAGGTTAGAAGCCTGTGGAACGTGTGGACAAAGAATGCGGATTTCGTGGCATTGTGTATGGAAGATGTCATAGGTGTACGGTGGTCAGGGAGGCGAAGTACACTGATGCGAGGCTCACTGCTTTGACATGCACACGACTTGATTATACCGATGCGCAGCGCGCCTTTGCTGCGGGGGTGGAATTCGTTCGCCCGGAACGGGGGCGAACTTACCTACAACCACGGAAACGTGGCATATAGCCGGAATGGAATCGTCAACTTCCAAACAACGTGGTATACCTAATTTTTACTCACCAAACCATGGTGCTCGACGTAAAGCCGCACAAACCACCTCTTCTGCTTCCGCTTTCAACTCTTACACCATCATACGTGGCGAACAGTCAGTAGAAGGAATACATTCGCTGTTTTCGGTTCAGAGGTGGCAATGTTGTGTGAGAATTGATTGAAAACATTCACGGCAATATGCTGTGAGCTATTGACGACAGAACATGGGGGAATGGGAGGAGGATGGTCGGGGTACGAGGTCAAGCTGTTGTTCGCTTTCGCTGTCCCAGTGACCAACGCAACCTGCCATGATCACGTGCTCCAGGCGCGTCGCGTTGGTCGCAAGACTCGCAACGCGTTCCTTGCCGAGCGAGCACTCCGTTGCGAGGCACCTCAGCTCAAGGACAGATCTGCATAATTTGTCTTCTCGAGTTAACCCCTCTCGCCAATATATGACTTCTGTTTGAAGGGAGTAAGTCCCTGTGCCAACAACCCTCACGATTGTCAGACTTAGGTTACGGAACGTAATCAGAATCCGGATGTGGTGGCGCTGCCAGGGTCACCCGAACCAGGAGTGGCTTGTCGCAGATATGTCGAGGTCGTAAACATAGCCAGAGCGAAGACGTGGATCACGCAGTCCACAGCACCCACATGTCCGCAACAGCCAAACTTCCGAACTTCGCGCAGGGCCGGTGCGGACCCTGTCCTCCATGGCGCAAAAGGCCTATTACGCCGGACTCCCAGCGAAACCACGTACCCGCCGCTGGTTCCGTCACCACGAGACGTAAGAACCCTGCTATTCTAGCGGCAGTGGCGTCGCGCTTCCTGCTGATCCTCCCTAAATGCCCAGAAGCTTTCATGTCCCGGAAGGCCATCCCCGTCCGCGGGTGGGGGCGGCGGAAACAAGCGAATGATAGGCATCTTAGGGCTGCCACCCTGTCCGTGTACGTTCGCAGGTTTTAGAAGGACGTACTTGGTTTGCTAGAAGGCTGGCGGCCTCCCTGGGGCATATGGATATGCGCGCCTAGCAGGTCGGGCGACGTCGTCGATGTGTTCGAGACCGTGAGCGGTGCGGTCAAAGGTACACCGAACATTTATCGATGCAACACCGGACCGTAAGCCTCTGCGAAAATGCTATTCGATACTAGGTGTGTCCTTGACCTAGTGATCAGTCAGCGAAGAGGGGCTAAAAACAACGGGTCATACCGGGTCCTGGGATGACTAGACAAACAAACGCAGTAACGTACGCAACACAGTTATTCGTGCCCTACATACCGTGAACAGGAAAGGAGGAGCAAGACCTTATCATTCGGGGTTTGTTGCAGGGTCTGCACCTACTGAATTGCGTCAATTTTGGTACCCGAGATCCTGGAATAAATCCTTTACCGGTCTGGATGTATGATGATGTAGTTGAAGATCGCCGCGCAGTATGGGAAGATTAGGGGCCAAGTACTAGGGTCATGGAATTGAATATGTGGGGGAGAGGAGAGACGGCGGTATACGTCCGCTCGTATTAGAAGGTTGATAGAACGTACAAAACAAAGCAATGCGAGGAGAATAAATTATGCAACCGAGAGCATGAAGCAGCAACGTACGACGATGCTTAAGCTGCAACTCCATTCGTCAGGCACACACACGAAACGACGCTCAAAAGAGTCTACTCACCATTCCAGACCCTTGACAAGACGTCATCGCAGCGGCTCCTCGGGAACACGCCTGCGACGACGAGCCGCCTCAGCAGCTCCTTGACCCACTCTCGCGGGTCCGACACGTCCGTCTCCGCGTCGACGGGGACGGCGACCGCCTTCGCGAGCTCCTCGAGCACCTGCCGCTTCGCGAGGCTCAGCGTACCGAGTTCGAACAGCCGCGCCGCGAGCGCGCCAGGGGCGACGGTCTTGGTGAGCGCGCCGAAGTACGCGTAGCGCTGCTCCTCCGCAGCGTCGAACGGGTCGCCGAGGGTCTCGAGCTGCACGAACCGCCACGCGGGGACCTCGTTGCGCGCGACGCCGCCGACGGTCCAGGTGAGGCCCCAGCGGTAGGGCTCGCGGGCGACGCCGTGCGGGCGGTGGAGGATGAGGTAGACGGGGCGCTCGACGTCGTGGTCGCGCGCGAGCCAGTCGTCTGGCGAGCTCGTGCCAGCACTAGGACCGATGGTTAGCGGGCTGGGGATGTCTTGCGCGTGCACAACCTCAAGCATGTACTTGGATGAGGTTTGTTAAAGTTGTCTGGAGCGGTTGGTGAGCAGCAATAGCGCGCGCCGAGCGAGACGAGGACGTACGAGGTGAGGGTAGGTGGGTGTTATCGGTTGAGATATGAGCGAGAGGAGTGTGTGGCTACGTCAATATATGAGGGGTTCAGTGGCACTGTTCAGAGGGGCGAGCTTATTCGAGGCGCCCGAGCGCGGCGGGTCCCGCCGCGTCCGGCCTCATCGAGACAATGGGTGAGGATGTGTTGTGTGAGCGATGCACACATTGCATGGTGTGGCTGGCCGTTTGAGTGACGTTGGGCTCTCAAGGTTACTTGATGCAACGGCGACAGTCTTCACCGTGTCTCGTCTCGATGTTCGCGGTATGAATCGGGCTTTAGGCGGCGGTATGTGTGGTGAGAACTTTTGGCCGACTCTACCAATTCACTTGAAACGAACTTTTAGGTAGCAAATAAGGCCTAAAGGAGAGGGTGAAAGGAAGTTGGAATACGTTTTAGGGCACGTTGCAAGCCCTTGAAAGAAGATGGTGGTGGTCGAGAGGCAGAATGGGTGAGTTTCTGGCAGGGCGGCCCGGTGCTGCCACCCATAAGCGCCCTCAGCGTGTTTGCGACGTGTCGCGCTGTCCAGACTCCAGCTGAGAGTTTCCTCGAGTCTCCCAGTCCTCGATCTCAGTACGTAGTACAATGCGACTTGTCATGGAAGGGTCTAGTAGCAGGGGCAGGCAGCGCAGGTACGTATGTGTATTTACCGCCCCATTCATGTGAAGAACGACTCGCCATAGCGCAGGACACACTGTTGAAGTGTGGAGCCCAGACTTCAAGCTCAAGCCTTCGTCGCAGGTACCTTCGCCGTAACACAATATGCCTCCCAGTCCAGAACGATCTCCCCATCCCCGTACCTGCGCTTCAGCTCCACCAGCAGCGCCGCCGCCATGTGCTGCTCAACATTCGCCCTCTCGTCCGCCGTCCACGTGCTTGCCAACTTGAACACCATGTTCGTCATCGGCGTGAACACCTTCACATACTCCTCCGCGCTCCCGTACCGCGTCTGGTTCTTGTGCAGGACCGTCTTCACGTCCACGAACCCCGCCTCCCGGAACTGCGCCTCGAAATACGCCGGGCGCGACCACGCGGCCTCGTCCCCAGGCTGCCGGTCCTTCAACATCCCCTTGGCGAACTCCTCGAACACAGGGTAGCGCGGCGCGTTTGGGATGCTCTCTACGGCCACCCTCGTCACGTCATACCACCCGACGGACCTCCAGATCGAGAATGCGGCGGTGCCGGAGGGGCGGAGGACGCGATGCACCTCGCGGAGGGCGGCGCGTGGGTCGGGGACGCCGACGAGCGCGAAGTTGGTGACGACGTGGGTGAAGTGGTTTGACGGTAAGTCCATTTTCTGCGGGCGCGGTGGTGGTTAGCATCTGTGAGCATGGGTGCAGGAGGACTCGCGGAGGTGCGCGGGCGTACCGTTGCGTCCACCACTTGTGCGGTGGTGCCTTGCCACCCGTTCTTCTCGATGCGCTCCTTCGCCATCTCGACCATCGTGGGCGAGACGTCCCCGGCGACGACCTGGAGGCGCTCCTTCGCTGCTGGGGGAAGGACGTCGTAGAGGTCCACCAGGACGATGCCGGTGCCGGTCGCGTTGTCGAGGAGCACGATGTCCTCGCTCCCGTCGGCGCGGTCGAGACCGCATTGGGTGAGGAGGTGCCGCCCGAAGGGGCCAGTCATGGCCTCTGCGGGGCCGTATTTCTCTGCGAACTCCTTGCTCGTCCAGTCCATGGCAGTTCAAGGAGGTGGGGTGGTGGTGCTTCGGTGGAGCTGAGCAAGGCGGTTAATCTGTGAATTGGATGTGGGTCGATAGCAGCCACTACAACTTATACACTTCTTTCTGTTGGACGGCCTCCAAGTTAACCGTCCCGATCTTAGTGCGCTCCGATGCACCCGTGCATGACAAGATGAGGATTAGGAAATACGACCGCGAACGGACGCATATGCGTGGTTGGCTGCCCTGTGCCGAACCAGTCATTGGACCTTCCGTGCTGACGAATCCTCCATCATGGCCAACTTGTGGGCCGCGTCTGAATAAGAAATATGTGGCCCAATCAACTTTTGTGTCCCAACTGTCTTGTTTCAATTGGGTAAGCTTGTAATGTGGGTGGATCACATCCGCCGATCGGGTCGGAAAATAGAGTCACTCTCTCAAATCGGTCATCGCAGCCCTTTCCTATTCAGATAGTAACTTTGCATGTCCTTGGCATGATATGGAGTGAACCTGGATGAACGTCGTCTGGATGTTTACCTTGAACGAGTCATTGATTGTATTGCGGAACATGTGATGGAGTGGACGACAACTGCGGCTTTACCGGCAGCTGTACCTCTACTGAGTAAAGGTTTTTTCATTCACATCTAGACCTGATCGTGCAATTCTGGCGTGTCGCCGAACAGCAGGTGCGTCTGCGTATCTCGCACAGGATAACGAGCGCCCTTTGCAGCACCAGCTACCTCTGCGATTCGGTGCACTTCCTGCACATCCTCCAGGTCGAGTTTGACTGTGAGTGCGAGCAGATTGTCCTTCAGGTTCTGCGTCGTGTCTGATCAGGTCTGGCACCAATTGGATTGAGGTTCATGGATCTGGCAGCGATCTTAGTCGTGCTGGGGATCGGAATGATGTCCTCGCCCTGCGCGAGGACCCACGCCAGGACGATCTGGCTGGCGGATGCGTCGTGCTTCTTGGCCAGCTCCGAAAGCCCGTCGGCGAGCTTGACAACGTTGGAAGAGTTCTCCCGCGAGTGTCGCTCGACCTCGCGGCGACGATCGTCAGGCGGGAGATCGTCGAAGCTCCTCGTTCATGTCGTCTCAGTACTTCATCCTGGACAGAGAGGTAATGGTGCTGGGGAAATATATGGGCGCGCACCCACTTGCCGAGGAGGAAGCCGTGCCCAAGCCATCCCGGAGCTCGCGCGCCGTTTTGAGCAGCGCGATTGTCTCGTCCTTGGTGTCGAGTGTAATGGGAGAATATTCGACCTGGACTGCGGCGATGGGGTGCACGGCGTGCGCCCTACAAGCGTCGCAGCAGACACTTTCGAGACACCGAGGTATCCCTCTGATTGTATGCCCAAGGTGAGCACGCGAACACGACATTCGAGCCCTCTTGGCAGGCCGACGTTACTGACCTAGCATGGCCCTGATCGTCAACTGTGAGGCCGCCGTCAGTAATAAAGGAGAGCGGAAGCGCTTCGCAGTTGTAGCACCTCGACAGGCAGCGTAGGATCCGCATTGTGCGTGTAATAGATTGTAGTTTGTTCCAAGCCGCGCGAGCGAACGCCCAAACGCTCGACGAACATACTCGGGGCCGCCGTTGACGATTTGGCCGAGCTTCTCCCGCGTGAAACCGAACTTGGTGGCTAGGAAGATCTCATCCCTCTCCCCAGTCCTCTTGAACCTAGTCGCAAGTGTGAACCACAGCAGAGTCCAGGTAAGCGATCACAAAGATACTATTTTTCCGAGGATGTCCCCGCTCGTGAAGTAGGCATCGGCGGTGTTCCAGTTCGTGCAGCCCATCTCGTAGAGGGTGTCCGGTATCTAGAATGGATTATGGATTTGATGTGCCAGTCGTGGATGACAATGATAGACGGTGAACGAGCAAGAACAACGCGTCTTGAATGCGTCCTCGTCTGTGAGAGCGTCTGATTTGGAGTACGCTCCAGTAAAGTTCATCGTGCCGTATCCGATGGCGGTCACGTCGGTGTCGCCGATCTTGCGAGTAGGAAGCTGGTGAAAGGTCATCATTTCCGCCATTGGTTGGAGGTGGATAGCTGAGAAAGGATGTGGTTTATGGGACAGGCAGAATTTGGGCACGGCACACATGCTTCAGAGGCTACACTTGGCAAACTGCGACCGCTCCGATAGAGTTACTCACCGCAGGCTGCTTGTATCCACTTGCTTCTTGTGGTGAAGCATAGAAACGCAACGCGCAGGACTTCTGTGGTAAACCGCACAGCATCATAGTGAGTAGAGGAGCTCAAGGAAGCTCCGCCAATGGCCTAGGGTGATGAGCCGTCCATCCCCGTCGCGCCCAGATGAGTGAGAATGCACAGCGAAATAGGGACTGCCGAGACGTTTGTGTGGTGATCAGGCTTTTCGGAGACAAGCCACAATCTGCCGGGAAATCGACACTTACGGATGAAGCAATCCAGAGTCACGAGAATCGACAAGATGTATGGCCTTGCCTTCGAGGACATAGAACTGGAACTGCTGTCTCCTCAACACAAGTGGAAGGATAGCATGATCAACATGAATGAGCTGGCGGTGAGGGAGGCAAGGGCTTGACGTGAGCCAGGAATCATGACAGTTATATCTTACTTATGGGATTGCATACCCAGTCGAGTCAAGAAGCGCTGAAACAAAGTCTTGCAATTCGGTCACTATACAGCGCCTTGCATAAGTCGGCAAAGGCTGTAGAATTTCAAGTTACCATATGTACGAAGGTCATGGAACCGTTTCGAGTTGAACCTGTTTTTTTCCTGGACGCGCTACTTGGTGCGGCAATGCTGGGCGGTACTTATCTGATCACACACCTGTCAATGTCACCAAACGTTGTCACGTCAGCCTCAAGCGCCGTCCTCCTTGCCTCTCGCCACAAACGCTTGCTCTGTTCGTCGAGACGTGATCTCTCTCCTGATCGTTGAATACACACATCCCAGAAGATGGGCCAGCCTATACACATCGGTTCTGTCAGCGAATGGAATACCACGCTCCGAAAAGCCAAGGAAAACAAACAGCCTATCATCGTCGACTTCTTCGCAACGTGGTGCGGTCCTTGCAAGGTAAGCTTCATATAAGCACATAAGAGAACTTGGTTGACTTACGAGGTGCGTCGTACTGCAGCTTGTCGCCCCGTTTTTCGACCGCCTCGCTTCCCAATATCCGCACGGCGTCTTCGTCAAGGTCGACGTCGACCAACTGACTCCTATCGCCCAGAAGTACCAAGTCTCCGCCATGCCGACCTTCATCGTGATTGGGGAGACGGGCGTCGTCGATATGATGCGTGGTGCCGACGCGCGACAGCTGACGGCCATGGTGGCCAAGCATGCGACCGCGCCCTACGTGCCCGCCGGACCGCCGCTGCCGGCTGAGGCCGAGAAGGCGAAGGCGGAGGGGAATGCGGCGTTTGCGAAGGGCGAGTACCAGGAGGCGATAGAGAGCTATACCCGCGCCATCGAGATCGCCCCGAAGTCGGCGGTGCTGTTCAGCAACCGGGCCCTCGCGTACGTCAAGCTGATCAGGTCGGGCGTCCCTCCGAAGGAAGAACGGCAGAAGTTGCGGCCGAAGCTGGTGTCGGATGCGCGTGAGGCGACGACGCTGGATGATCAGTGGGCCAAGGGATGGGTGAGGTTGGCGGAGGCGTTGGACCTTGCGTATGATGAAGAGGGCAACGAAGGCGTGCAGGAGAAGGAGCGGGCCGAAGGACGACGGATGGGCTTGGAAGGTGCACAAACCGCGCTAGAGAATGCTATCGAGGTTGGTGAGGGGAAGGTGAAAGCCGGTGAGTTATTGCAGGACACTCACATCATGCTTGTTGAGCTGAGCGAGGGGTTTCTTATCGTCTTCAGAGGCTCAGAAAATGTTGGAGGAAGTTCAAGCGCAGCTGAAAGCGCTATAGCCGTTGAAGATGAAGAACACCAGTGTAGTCGAATCCATAGTGTAATATCACCCTCGCGTGAGAGAAGAAGGCCTGTAGTTCGATTGAGACGAGAAAATAGTGGTACCAGCTGGAAGTGGATCGCCAACATCGTCGTGGGCGTTGTGGTCCAGGTCGTCCAAGGCTTGCTTTTCAACCTTTTCAACTTCCAGGAGACCGCCGGACCGGACCGGCCCATGAGCGCCATTTGCTTGGCGAGGGCGCTTGAGATCCGAGTCGACGTCACCGCGTATCCACCGCCATATCTTTCGGTGGACGACCTCTGGCAGCTCCTCTCCACCATGAACACCCTGTCCTGGCTTTGGGTTTACACCCATCCATGCTTTTCCTGCCCCGTAATTTGCCAACCACACTGAGGACACCTTCGTTCCTCCAACTTTCACACTCGACTCGCCACACGTTTCGATTCAAGCAAGTGCATACAAGCTCAGCCATTACCGCAGCCCACCCGACAGGACCTTCCTCTGCTTTACGCTCATTGGATAAGAAAATGAGTACCTCGCATGGCAAGGCTCGTGAAGAGGGTGGACGGACGAATCGGTTGGCACAGGCGAAGAGTCCGTACCTTCTGCAGCATGCAGAGAATCCAGTACGCTTGCCAGTCCCATATCGCCCCCCCTTTACTTTGGACAACAGGTCAACCAAATATGCAGGTAGACTGGTTTGAATGGGGCCAAGAGGCCTTCGACAAGGCGAAGGCTGAAAAGAAGCCGATCTTCCTCTCAGTAGGTGGACCCGACTCATCTCGCAAACATATTGGTAACGATCAGCATGTAGGTTGGGTATTCGGCATGTCACTGTGAGTCCCCCTTTCCTTCGTCAACTCGAACAACATACCCAGATCGATTGCAGGGTGTCACGTCCTTGCCCACGAGAGCTTCGAGGATAAGCTCACCGCGAACATGATGAACGAATACTACGTGAACGTGAAGGTGTGTTTTATTTCGGTCCCAACTCATCGCGTTTTCATATTTCGCATCAGGTTGATCGTGAAGAACGGCCCGATGTTGATCGGTTGTATATGACGTTCCTCCAAGCGACAACCGGCGGAGGAGGGTGGCCCATGTCCATTTGTGAGTCCAGACTGTGCATATATGCGCGCATAGCGTCTCCTGAAATCAAACATATAGGGCTTACGCCTGATTTGCACCCATTCTTTGCTGGGGTGTGTCCACGGTGTCTCTCCGAACCAGTTTCTCAAAGAAAGTTCTGACCCAGTCTGGCAGACATATTTTCCTCCTGGTAATTTCCGGCAAGTGCTCATGAAGCTCGCGGAAATGTACGTTCCTGGACGTTAGAAAGTGACTGGCTTGGTTAATCAACGGGCATGTGCCTAGTTGGGAGAAGGACCCCGAGCGGTGCATCGCATCCGGAAAACAGATCATCGCCGTACTCCGCGAATCATCTCATGTGCATTCGGTTAATTAGCGTCTCGCTGGTGAATTGTGCTCAATGGTATCTACAGATTGCACCAGAGGGGCACATCAACCCGAACCTCCTCACCACCGCGATCTTCGAACACCTCCAGAAGCGCTTCGATTCGAGGGAGGGAGGCTTTGGCAGCGCGCCGAAATTTCCATCCCCCTCGCAGACCCTGTATCCTCTCGCTCGCTTTGCGGCATATCATCTCACCAATCCCGACGCCGAAGCGCAGGACAAGAAGAACGCTGAGGTGGCAAGGGACATGGCGGTCCTCACCCTGACCAAGATCTACAATGGAGGGATCCGCGATGTGGTTGGAGGAGGATTTGCGAGGTATTCTGTGGATGAGCGATGGCATGTCCCACATTGTGAGTGACATGGTGCAGAGAGCTTCGTATATGCGCTCATGATGGTCGACGCATGCACCCGTGGTCAGTCGAAAAGATGCTGTGCGTAATTGCCCTATTTCGGCTGTGGGAGGACGAACTGATCGTTCGCGCTAGGTACGACCAAGCGCAACTCTTGTCTGCAGCGCTAGAGCTCTACCAGCTTCTTCCCAATGCCTCTCGAGACCGAACAACGATTGAGCTGATGGCGAAGGATATCGTCTCATATGTCGCTAAAGACCTCCGGAGTCCCGAGGGCGGCTTTTACAGCGCCGAAGACGCAGACTCGCTTCCGACGAGGGACAGTACCGTCAAGAAGGAGGGCGCATTTTATGTTTGGACCGCAAAACAGCTGGACGAGCTCCTCGGTGCCGACGCCGAAATGTTCAAGTACAACTTCGGTGTACGGCCTGAAGGAAACTGCGATCCTAGGCATGACATTCAAGGGGAGCTGAAGGGACAGGTGCATGCCTTGCGCGCTCGCCTTCATTTTCATTCGCTCATTCGTCTTTATTCTGGCTTAGAACGTGCTATTCACGGCCCACAAGACGGAAGAGACTGCGAAGAAGTTCGACAAGACACCGGAGGAAGCACAAGCGATCTTGGACAAGGGGTTAACGACACTGCGCGAGTACCGCCAGCAACACCGTCCACGTCCCCACCTCGATGACAAGATATTGACATGCTGGAACGGTCTCATGGTAAGCCGAGGCTGTCGTGAAGGACATGCCTCACGGTGCTGAGTGCATGTATTTATGCGCAGATTTCTGGCCTCTCGAAGGCATACGAGGTCCTCCGTTCCCACGAGATCGCGAGGGAGGCGTTGAGGCTGGCGGAGGAAGCTGCGGCATTCATTCGCTCACACCCTTACGACCCGGCGGACGGAACGCTAAGCCGCAGCTACCGCGAGGGCCAGGGACCGACTGGCCAGGCTGATGACTACGCTTTCTTCATTCAGGGTGAGTGCACGACGTGTCAGTGTGGCAATCCTTTGCACCAGATCTCATTTCTACTGACAACCAGGCCTCTTGGACCTGTACGAGGCAAGCGGGAAGGAAGAGTACCTCCTCTGGGCTATCCGTCTCCAACAGACACAGGACAAGCTGTTCCACGACCACGTCAACGGAGGATATTTCGCATCCGCGCCCGACGAGCACATTCTCGTCCGCATGAAGGATGCGCAGGTAGCATCATATTCCGCTGGTAGTGCGTAATTGGCAATGCTGATGGGTTGGAACAGGATGGCGCAGAGCCTAGCGCGGCGTCCGTCACGCTGTCGAATTTGCAGCGTCTCGCTCACTTTGCCGAGGACCACCATACCGCATACCACGACAAGGCGAAGAGCATCTTGGCGTCTAACGGGCAGCTCTTGAAGCAGGCCCCGCACGCCTTGGGCACGATGGTCAGCAACGCGCTCATGGGAGAGAGGGGCTACAAACAAGTAGGTCATGCTTCAGCAACGCACGGAGTGTTCTCGATTCGAGCCTGACGCCACCTGTGTGTGCGCCAGTTCATCTACCAGGGCAGCTCGCAGGACCACGAGTCGCCGCTGCTCCAGCTTATCCGAGCGACATTCATCCCGAACCGCGTGGTGCTTCACTTTAACCCTTCCAACCCGCCTTTTGGGATCGCGAACGTCAACGGGAGCGTGCGCAGCCTCGTGGAAGAGTTGCAAAAGGAGAAGGTCGTCAAGGAGAACGTCAGGATCTGCGAGAATTTCGCGTGCGGGTTGCCCATCGAGGACGCGGAGGAGCTGAAGAAGAGGCTGCCGCTGCTGTCCGATGCTTAACGTTTGACAGCGCAGGGTGTTAAAGCGATGGTCAAGAATGTACGAGTATACATGTATTGTTACAGCTTCAGGCTTTTGGGTCATGCAGTTCTACTACAGCTTACAGGGGAGGGGTATCTGCCATGACGAGCGCCATGTACGCCTCGGGGTACCGGAGCCCGATCTCGTCTGCGCTCACCGCTGCTTGACGGATCTGCTGGACCTCCTCTGGGGTCAGCGTCACGCTCACTGCACCGATGTTCTCCTTGATGTTCTGCAAACAGAAACACGCCAGGGATTCAGCGACGCCGACGGGACAAGAGAGAGGAGGAGACGTACGGCAGGCTTGGTCGATCCAGGGATGGGCACGACGTCGTCGCCCTGCGCGAGGAGCCAGGCGAGGGAGACTTGGCCGGGCGTCGCGCTGTGCTTCTCGGCGATACCCTTGATGACATCGACGATCTTGAGGACCTTGGGGAAGTTCTCTGCGGAGAACCGGGGCAGGTAGCGCCGCAGGTCGGTCGGGTCCAGCTGGTCCGCGGATGTCTGCATGGGATCGATGTTGTGCATGGTCAGTGACGCCGTTTCGTCTTTTGTTTTTCGTGCCTCGAGCGCGTCCATTTGAGAGAAGGACTCACGATTCTGCCGGTGAGGAGGCCACGGCCAACGGGGGAGTACGCGACGACCTTGATGCCGAGCTCGCGGGCGGTCTTGAGCACGGCGTACTTGTCGTCCTCGATGTCGAGCGTGAACGGCGAGTACTCGACCTGGAGCGCCGCAATGGGGTGCACGGCGTGCGCGCGCCGCAGTGTCGCCGCCGACACCTCGGACAGGCCGATGTACTTCACTTTCCCGGCCCTAGTAGCCGCCGAATAGAATTTTGTGTCAGAGCGTTGCAGTACTCAAGAGGCTGGGAAGGAGATGACATACTTGACTTGCTCGGCCATCGCCGCCACAGTGCGCTGGAGGATTTGCAAATGATTTGCGTGAGTACTCATGCGCATGCACTTATCTGATGCGGACGATGGGGGGCCACAAGCACTGCACTGACCTCGATGGGAACAGTCTGATCAGCACTGTAGGGGTTGTTGTGCCATCATGCATCATGACATGCATCAGCTATCAGCATTCCGTCTCGCCGATCTCACCGATTCGGAGATGGACGAGCTTCTGGCTCACCGGTGCAGGTACCACAGGTCGACGTGGTCGGTTTGGAGGAGCTTGAGGGACCGGTCGATGGACGCCGCGGCGTACTCGGGGTCCCCGCAGACGTGGCGGCCGTCGGGGAGGGGCCCGCCGAGGGCCATGCCGAACTTGGTCGCGAGGAAGATCTCGTTCCGCTTGCCCGACTTCTGCAGCCTGCATAGAACAGAGAACGGCTCGCGAGTGAGATACTGCCGCGGGAGCTTGAGACGTATGGCGGACTGACCATTTCCCGATAAGCTCCTCGCTATCGCCGTAGACGTCGGCGGTGTCGATGTGGGTGTAGCCGCTCTCGAGGACCGAGTCGAGGACCTGTAGAGGATGGGTGGCGATGTTAGGTCTGGAAGACTCTATACGCAATGCGCAGGTGACTTGCCTTGAATCGCTCCTCGTCGGGAAGAGTGGGCCCGTAGAACGTGGAAAGGCCCATGGCGCCGTAGCCAATGGCAGAGAACTCGGCATCGCCGATCTTGCGGGTGGACGCGGCCATGGTAGTTGTTTTTGTTCTTGGAGGAGAATTGGAGGCTTCTGGCTGAGTGGAGGATGGGTTTTCTGATCCCGCTTCCGCGCGATTATTATATAGCTAGAGCAGACGCCGATTCGCCGATCCACAGCTTACCCGAGCAGTTCGATCAGCAGCGGGCACGAGCCCGCCCGAGGAAGGAAATACCTTCTTGTGTACGGGGCCCATTTGTCACGACTCATGGCTCACGAGGCAAGCAAGGAAGGACAAATTGTTGCAAGAATGCTGTGAAAACACAACCGTGGGATCACTCCGCGGCGATTTGCAGACCTCTTGAATACCGTAAGTTAGCCTGCCACCAATGACCGTGAGGGACTCGCAGAAAAGTAGAACGTGGACCCACGGCGGAGGAAGTTGGAACCAACTGGGCACACATAGTACTTACCTCTGCATGTAACCCGCCTCCGCGTAAGTACGGAAAACATATCCGCCATACATATGTGCAGTAGCACTACCTCGGCCAACATGTACTATGAGGGTTATTACGCCCTCGTAGCGCAATTCTGAGTAGCTATGGACCCAGTTGAGTGGAATTGAGACCTGTATCCAGGCTGCGATGGGGGGCGCCAGCGAGACGATGAGTCTCCGAGTCGCCGTCGCTCAGAGTCGCTCGCTGTTCGTTGTACGTGTGCCTAACGAGCGCTTGCCAAGAAGATGAGTTGACTTACCTAATCTAGATCACAGTAAGACGTGACCTTCCCGGAATCGTAGTCCTGGCAGTGAGGTTGTTCCCAACGCTGTTCGACCCTTCCTGTTTCTATGATTGTTCTCGACGTCACTCAACAGGTTTCAGAATAAGGCGTTTTGGTAACTGTAACTTAGTCGTTGCCCTGTGAAAGCATACACTAGACCTTCTACTACTAGGACGCACATTCTTCAAGTCCTGGCGGACGTCAATGACAGACCGCGTTAGACTTAGAGAACGCCGTCGCAGTGCCAATCGAGGGCCCCCAAAAATCTCCAGGGAAATAACGGTGTACTAGGTTTCTCTATTTTATATTCGAGGTTTCTCTTGACTCCGCTCTCCAGCACTACCCTCACTGATACATCTGGCCCAGGGGGGACGGACTGAGTAAGAATTCAAAAATCAACGCTGGACCAAGTTCGTGATGTCATTGCCTCATCACAACGTTCATTCTCTCATTTCAATTAAGTCCTGTATTGCTTATCAATGGTTTCTGCCCCTCCAAGTCTACAGGACACCATATAAGCGCACTCCTTTTCTACTGTCGGCGATAACGCGAGAGCTCGCTGAACGTCAAACGCCACATCCCCGACCATGCCTCATTCAAGCTCAACGCGCGAGATCGGGGACTCGTCGTTCCTGTCAATCGGGTATGGCGGAATGGGTATCTCTGCCTATTACGGGGCTGCGCCTCCTGACGAGCAGCGCTCAAGGTAGGTAGTCATCGTCGTTCGCGCATCAACCAACACTGACTCGGCCTCTCCTCTTCACTCTCCCCTCCGCTCAGGCGCTGGACGCCGTATACGAGAACGGAATCACGCACTGGGACACGGCGGATGTGTACGGAGACAGCGAGAAGCTAATGGGGCAGTGGCTCAAGCGCACGGGCAAGCGCAAGAACACCTTCCTCGCGACGAAGTTCGGCGTGGGCCAGCACTGGAGCAGCGACTTCAAGAGGGCCGTCAACAGCGAGCCGGTCTACGTCGCGAATGCTTTGCAGCGCTCGCTCGAACAGCTGGGCGTTGGCTATGTCGACTTGTGGTATCTTCACAGGTGTGCGGTGTTGCGATTCTTTCTAGGTGTGGTGTGGGCTAAATCCAGACGGTCAGAGCAGCCATTGCAGTACCAATTGAGCGCACGGTCAAGGCAATGGCTGAGCAAGTGAAGTACTATGCACAGACTATCCTCATTTCAGACGTCGTTCTCGACTGTAGGGCAGGCAAGGTTAGATACCTCGGCCTTTCCGAGGTCAGCGCAGACTTTGCGCCGCGCGCATGCTGTGCAACCGATTGCAGCAGTCCAAGTCGAATATTCGCCCTTCACCACTGACATCGAGGACGAGAAGATTGGGCTCCTCAAAACCGCCCGACCGCCCGTGAGCTCGGGGTGAAGATCGTCGCGTATGGAGCACTGGGCCGGGGCCTTCTGACAGGAACATATGTACGTCTCTAATCCCTACAGCTAGTGGCGGCTTGTATCCTGAATGATGAATACTGATCGTTCTCACGATGGTCTTGGGAACTACCACGCAGAAGGGGCCTGGGGATATCGCCGAGGACGACTACGGGAGGACGATTCCGCGCGACTCGAAGGAGAACTTCTCCAACATCCTCAGGATCGCAGACGGGCTGAAGAAGGTCGGAGAGAAACATGGAGCGACCGCCGGCCAGGTGGCCCTCGCTTGGTTCCTCGCCCAGGGAGACGACATCATTCCGATCGTGGGGACGACCAAGGTGGAGGTGCGTCAGCCTCTGTGTCGGGAGTGATGTCCTCGTGTGTCTGGCAATATCTCACCTCATTCCTCGTTAAAACAGAATCTCAGGGAGAACTTGGGCGCGTTGAAGGCGAAGCTCACCACTCAGGACATGGCGGAGGTGCGTTGTCTCGCGGAGGCGGCAAAGGCAGTGGGGGGACAAACCCGGAGTTGGTCATGCAGTACATCTTCGCCGATATGCCTCCTCTTCAGAAGTAGAGCGCTAAAGGTCTGTTGTAAGTTGTATCATCGCACGAACTCGAAATTGCATCATGATCATGTCAAGTCACGGTGCCGGAGAGGACTCGGACTGCTGACGCAGAGACGTCGACCAGATAGACGGCGTTAACCTCGAATGCCGCAGCTTGAAATATGATATACTGAGTCGGTCTGACGGATGCCAGTGCGAGTGGGAGTCGAATATGCTGTTTCGGATGGCCACCATCCTTGCCGCACTCTGGTGAGTTTTCGAGTTCATTGAAGAGTGATTTCCTTATGCACCCTCGTGTGTGCAGTCGGCTCCGTCTTTATGCTAAATCCTGGCGCGTTCCCCATGGAGTCGGCATGTCTCAGCTCTTGCTCCATATCGTACGTACTTCCTATAGCTGCACCCTCTCTTTGCGCCCAGACCAACCCCGTCGAGACCTGCTCTATGGTTGAAGCCGAGTGATGGGAAAGTAGCCTCCGGTCAGCGTCTATTTAAACTTCGCGGCGCCAATTTGGAAGCAACATGAACTGTCCGACTGGCACGCTCCACACTGTAACGCGCAATGACCTTTCTCCGCTCGGACATTGTTCCAGTAGTTCTCGCAAAGCGATCACTCCGGCTCCGCCAACGAACCTTGGATATAAGGAGGCCGATAAGCCTGGCTCAAAAGAACCATCTTGCCTCGACTCAACCTGGACGCCGCTGACGTGCCTCACCATCGATACCTGCCACTTCCTACTTACAAACATTGTTTTTGGAGTTTCCAGCATGCCTACTACCGCTGCAGTGAAACGCCAGATCGGCGATGCCACGTTCTCTGCCATCGGCTATGGGGCTATGGGGATTTCGGTGGCCTACGGCCCCGCTCTTCCAGACGAAGAGCGGTTCAAGGTGAGGCGACTCTCTTGCCACTGCTGAAAGTGACCGCTGTTTATGCTAACCCCCCCCTCCTCCTACCACCGTACAGGTCCTAGACGGCGTATACGAGAGCGGGATCACCCACTGGGATACCGCCGACGCCTATCTCGACAGCGAGCACCTCATCGGCCAGTGGTGCGTGCGGCGCCTATCGTTGCTTCCATGCCAGAGTGTGTCTGACAAGGTTCGACCGGCGGCAGGTTCAAGCGCACGGGAAAGCGCAGCGAAATCTTCCTGGCTACCAAGTTCGGCCTCGGCCGCCACTGGGAGGGCGACGAGGCCCGCATGGTGAACGGGACTCCGGAGTGGGCCGTGAAGGCACTCGACAGGTCCCTGAAGCAGCTCGGCACTGACTACGTCGACCTGTGGTACCTGCATAGGTCGGTCGAGCTCAGGCCCTTGCGAGCTGTGCGGAAACGGGTGCTGAGCAGTTTTACTGTCAGGGCGGATGCTGGTGTTCCCATCGAGCTCACAGTGAAGGCGATGGCCGAACAGGTCAAGTAAGTGCGACCATCATGGTACAGCGTGACGCCAGAGAACCTGAGTCGCTGACAGTCCTCCCCTCAATACAGAGCAGGAAAGGTCAAGCACCTCGGTCTCTCCGAGATCAGCGCGGAGACGCTTCGTCGCGCACACGCAGTGCACCGCATTACGGCCGTCCAAGTCGAGTACTCACCCTTCTCGACCGACATCGAGGACGAGAAGATCGGCCTCCTGGAGGCCTGCCGCGAGCTCGGCATCAAAGTGGTCGTGTACGGCGTGCTCGGCCGCGGGCTTCTCACGGGGAAATTCGTGCGTACCGCTCATATCTCCACGTGCCCGCAGCGTCATGCGGATAGGGTTGTTTGCTGAGTGCCGGTGCAGAAAGGTCCCGAGGACTTCTCGGAGTACGACTACCGGAGGATGATCCCGCGGTACTCGAAGGAGAACTTCCCGAACGTCCTCAAGGTCGTCGACGGCCTGCGCAAGGTCGGCGAGAAGCATGGCGCGTCGGCCGGCCAGGTCGCCATCGCTTGGGTCCTCGCGCAGGGTGAGGATATCATCCCCATCGTGGGCACGACCAAGATCGATGTGCGCTATTCCGAACTTCGCTGTCTACTGGCAGGAAGCGTGCTGATCCAGTCTCGATGTCGTATACAGAACCTGAAGGAGAACCTCGATGCGTACAAGGTGAAGCTCAATGCGGAGGACATCGCAGAAGTGCGCCGTCTGGTTGAGGCGTCCAACGTCACTGGCCACCGCTACCCGGAAAACGTCCTCGTCACGCTCTTTGTCAACACGCCGCCTCTCCAGGAGTGAATGGTAACCCTGTGAGAGTGGAATGAATGTATTATGAGGCCCTGGTGACAACTGTGCCCACGAAGTGCACCGTCTTGTATCATACCATTGGCATCGCTCACGCTGTCTCTTAAAAATTGCGTACTCTGATACCAGTGGTTTCCGCCAATTGCGACAGCGCGGATAGTATCCGACCAACTCAGCGGTTTCAGAGACATGTCCTTGACGATCCCACAAGAGCGTTTCAATTTGTCCACGTGATCGCGAATTCTCATTGGCACCGTGACTGGGTCGCGATTCCGCAGCGATGCTATCAACCTACACCCACTCAGGGTTATATCGTCTCCAGTGTGCGAGTTACCGGCCTCGAACGATGGCAAACGTTGTGGATATGGATATTCTCTTTGCGCTGAGCTCCGCCTTCCTCGTGTTTCTGGTCATTCGTCACCGCCGCCTGTCCAACCGTCCCTATGCTCCTGGTCCAGCTGGCGTCTCGTTCTTTGGAGTCGCGTGGGAGATCCCCTCCGACAAACAGTGGCTCAAGTTCCATGAGTGGATCGAGCACTATGGTACGTGCCGACATTTTTTGTGCCTCCCCATATCTTCAAATCAGTGCCAGTCTTCGTAAATCCGAGCTCATTCTGTCGCTGTACTACGAGCGGCCTATAGAGCGCCAGTGCTGCAGCAGTGGTGAGGGCTGCAAAAGCTTTGTCGACGATTTAGTGCGATGATATGCGTTGATGGGCTTTCGTGCTGACCCTACGCATCGAAAGGCGATGTCGTCGCTATCACTGTCATGGGCCAGTCGACTCTCATCCTGGGCTCGGCCAAGGCGGCGAACGACCTTCTTGATGCCA
Organism: Ganoderma meredithae; assembly: GCA_022814645.1. Lineage (NCBI taxonomy): Eukaryota > Fungi > Basidiomycota > Agaricomycetes > Polyporales > Polyporaceae > Ganoderma > Ganoderma meredithae. The sequence continues at coordinate 4,278 of JAKLMY010000220.1, read as the reverse complement.
GAGGTAAGCATCTCCTTGGTCCCTCACAGAGTCCTAAAGTCAACGATGATCCTGACCTGAACCAAAGGCGCCATATATTCTGATAGGCCGGACGCGATCATGGCGGGCGAGCTGTCAGTCTTCTCGTTCACCGACCCTATGATCATCGTCGCACCCCGCTGACCTTGGAATCTCGACCACAACATCGCGGCCGTCATCGCTGGCTATGGTCTATGCGGCCTCAAATCCACCACGCATACAAACCTCGGTCGGCTTTGATTCAATCGCCACCGTGACCTCGATCTCATCACCCTCCAGCGTGGGCTGGGACCGCGGGCTGGGGTACGCGCACGGGCCCGACAACCCACGCTTCCGCGAGTTCCGGCGGCTCTTCCAGCAGTCAATCGGATCGCGCGCGTGTCTAGACCCACACATCCTCGCCATCCACGCGAGTACGTCTATTTCACGGAACTCCTTCGCGATTGTATGCCGTTGTAGTGCTGCTCAGAGCGATATCGCTGACTTGAACCTTCTTTGCCTAGGTCAACTGGCGCACTCATCCTCCGCCTCGCGTACGGATACGAGGTCGACGTCGTGAGCAGCAGCGCGGATGCAGGCACCGGCGATGCGCTCGTGCGCGCGGTGGAGGTCGCGATGCAGGGCTTCGCGAAGGCCTCCGAGCCCAGTGCGTTCCTCGTAGACAACTTCCCTGCGCTGCGCCACGTCCCGGAGTGGATCCTCCGCCTCAGCGGGTCCAACTTCAAGGCGGTCGCACGCGAGATGCGGATGGAGCTCGACGAGATGTACGACCTGCCGTTCGCGTTTGTCAAGAACCAGATGGTTTGAGATCCTCGCCTGGCTGTTGGCACATGCTTCTGACGGTGTAACGTAGGCTGAGGGGAAGGCGGTGCCGTCGTTCACATTGAGCTACGTGGAAGAGAAGGGCACTCCATCCCCCGCGGACGAGGAGCTCATCAAGGCGGCCGCAGCCTCCCTCTACTCCGGCGGAGCTGACACGGTGCGCTCGCATCTTGCTCGCCTCTCCGAAACGCACCGTTTATCACCAGTATGTATCGCATACAGACACCGTCCTCCATGACCGCCTTCATCCTCGCGATGACGCTCCACCCCGCCATCCAAGCGCGCGCGCAAGCTGAGCTCGACGCCCTCCTCGGCGCGTCCTCGTCTGGCCAGCAGCAATGGGCGCGCCTGCCGACCATCGCAGATCGCGCGCGGGTGCCGTACGTGAGCGCGCTCGTCCTCGAGGTCCTCCGCTGGAACCCCGCGGTCCCGCTTGGGCTCGCGCATCGCCTCATTCGAGACGACGTCTACCGCGGGTACTTCGTGCCACAGGGGACGGTCGTCTGGGCAAACATCTGGTACGCGGTCCTAGGGATACTCAGTGGACCAAGCGTACCTCCGGGTCAGCGCAGTGGCTGACGGGGGATGCGATGCGGACAGGTCGATGCTCCACGACCCAGAGGTCTTCCCGGAGCCTGAACGGTTCATTCCGGAGAGGTATCTCAAGGAAGACGGGACGCTGCGCGAGCTGGAGCGACACGAGGACCCGTCTGTCATTGGGTTTGGGTTTGGCAGAAGGTGCGTATTCGCACCCCGTGGCCGGGCGACGTTCGCTCGAGAATGACGACATGGCATGTCACGTCGGGACAGGATCTGCCCAGGGATGTTCTTCGCGATGAACTCGATCTTCATCGGGATCGCGACGATGCTCTACGTCTTCGACATCTCCAAGAGCAAGGACGAGCACGGGCGCGAGGTCGTGCCCGAGGTCGACTTCCGCGGATTCATCAGGTGTGTCGCGTTTCGCCTTGTGCCAATGACTTTACTGCTAGTACTTACGACTATGCTCCGTTCCTCGTAGCCATCCAGTCCCATTCAAGTGCGAGATCGCGCCGAGGTGCGAGGAAGCCGCTGCGTTGATAAAGAGGGCGTCAGGGGAGGAATAATCCGACTGTGTGCGTCAGGGCTCAGCACACCCCGCTCCTTGAGAAGATGATGTTTCACCACAGTCTTCTGCGATATGTATGGGCTCAAACGTCGTTAGGAAGGCATGTTGTTGAGACTTCACTTGGGGACGAGGGGCATTCACTGGAGTCCCTGGATTCTGTGAGTCTGGAAGTAGATGCTGGATACCATTTCTGCACTGTAAGAGGTTTAGCAACCTTCATACAGACACAGCGGTCCTCCTGCCGTCGCCCGACCCAACAGGCGACTGGAAGGAACCCACACCCATCTCGATCTCCATGCGTTCTGCCTGCACGAGCCGCTGCGCCTCAGAGTCCCTCATCTCCTCCCACACCCCCGCCTCCCCGACGCGCCACGCCTTGACGGAGCCGCGGAAGTGGAGCTCCAGTGCGAGGTACTTCAGGCGCGGCGGGACGTCGTGTCCCTGGGCAAACTCCCGTGCCGAGCACGTCGCGCGCCGACACGCGTCGTGCGTCGACGGGCTGATGGAAGCGTCCGCGGACTGTTCCCTGCCGACCTGGACAGCGAGATGCGAGACAGCCGAATCGCGCAAGATCCCGCCGAGCTTCGCCTGCAGCGTCCCAGTAGCAGGATCAGGTCCGGTCAGCATAGTCGAGCTGCAATCGACGAACAGGAACAGACGAGGTATGAGGGGAGATGCTCACCAGGATATCCGCGAGCCCGATGCTGAGCAGCATCCCGAGCGAGAACGAGACCGCGAGGCGCGTGACCGACGGCGCGTGCGCAAGCGAGCCGAGGACTGCGCCGAGAATCTCGAAGCACTTGCGCATGGGGATATCGACCGCGAGCGTCCGCGGCCTGACGTCCGCGAGCACGGCAGGCACGACAGCGGCGAGCTCGCGGTCGGCGTCTGCGTGTGCAAACGTGCTCGTTTCGAGCACGCGCACTGCGTCCACCCCGCCCCCGCCTCCGCCCTCCTCGCAGCGCAGCCCGAGCGAGTACAGCGCGAGCGCGGAGTCGACCGTGAGGCGGCGCAGCGCGGTCCACCGTTGTCCGGCCTGAGCCTGAGCCTGAGCCTGCCAAGCGCGGCTGGCGGTGCGCAGCGCGCGCGCGTCGTGGAGGTCAAGGTAGCCGCGCTCGAGGAGGCGGCCCGGGGTCTGCCAGAAGCGCACGCGCGGGTTCGTGTAGTGGAGGTCGAGCAAGGCGAGCTCGCGGATGGCGGGGAAGAGCTGGATGAGGCTCCCCACGCCGTCTGGGAGCCAGACGGAGCGCAGCTCGAGCTTCTGGAGGGCGGCGAAGGGCACGTCGTGCGATCTCAGGCGGACGCTGTCGAGGCTGAGCGTACAGAGTGTGTGCTGGTGGCTGCGGAGGAGGAAGAAGGGGTCGGCGAACCCCATGCTTTCCCCGATCCAGCGAGGAGCGTAGGATATGTCCACTGTGCTGAGGTGGGGGAGTATGCCGGCGAGAGAATCGTCGTACCCTGGGGCGATGGAGCTGAGGGTAAGATGACGCAGGGAGGGGAGGGTGATTAGGGCCGCTCGTAGTCGTTGGGGGGAAAGCACAGCCGAGAGATCGGTCAGGGAGAGCGAGATCAGGTTGAGCGAGCTGGTGAGGATTTGCAGTATGATCGTTTCCCGATACTCAAGGACGAGAGGTGACGAATATCGTTCAAGCCCTTTGAAAGTGAGGTTTCGCAATAAGTATGCACGGTTGCATTCCGAATCTGAATTGCCGAGTCGGAGCCATTGCTGGAAGGAGGGCAGATGCTCGTACTTGACGACAGGATTCTTGGCAAGCTCGGCGTCGAGTATACCATGAAGCTCCCTACATGTTCTTGCTATACGTGAGAGATCTCGTTGGAGGATGAAGGGAGCGACGTAATAGAGTACATCTAGGGGTAGGCGGACGATACTTGCTGCTGGCCGATCATTCCGACTGGCGCTGCACAAATTATTGAGTCAGAGGGGGAAGGATGGACGGGGATCGCGGCTCTGCTCACCTTGAGTCCGCTGGAAAGGTCTGAGAGTAGCGGGCATGACACATAGCTGGGAGCATTTGTTCTCCCTTGAACGTAACAGAAACAATTGCGAGGCGGGTCCGGCATGTTCAACGTCAGATGCAGTTGTAAGCTTCTTCCACGGCTATCAACTTATTCCGCAGATACTGGGGAAATTCCAACCCTATCCTGGGGCTATCAGCTGGGCGCCTTGGGCTCCTCACATCCTGCCCTCAACCATTTTTGTGCTATCCAGAGTCTCTCCTCAAACCACTTTACTATAAAGGTTACGAGCGCGCGAGGGACGAGACGGGCGGGACCTGTAGGAACAAGAAGACACGCTGTACGCGAGCGGA
>JAKLMY010000021.1:177567-213831 GCA_022814645.1 Ganoderma meredithae | reverse complement strand
ACATGGACTACACACACGTTACTGATTATGTTTTGGTTCTGGTATGGACTTATGATACTTTTTTGTCGCTCATTGCCATGTGTGGGACATGCTATTTTGGCCTGTCTCCCCTTGTCCCCTTTTTTTTCTGGAAAGATTTCAATATGATATTCATTACTATTCTACGTGTGCGTAGCATAGGTAATACACTCTCAATGCATGTACTCATTTGCCCCTCCGAGGCTGAAACGGAGCTGCACCATCGATATTTAGGCGCCAGGACTGGGCGTCCCATTATTTTTGGCAGCCACTGTAACTTGGCACTTACTACTACTTACTATGTACTAGATATAATAGTACTGTCTTCCGGCCATTTCGGGCCGGGGCGGGCCGTAAGCAAGGTGTCCCAAAATGCACGACGGACGCCGAGCTTCTCTCCCTTCACCAACTCCAAATCACCACCAGCGCCCCTTCACCATGACCAGGATGCCAGCCGCGAAAAGACATCGACCAAAGCTGGACAGAAGTCTTGCAGATGACGACCCCTGAGGCCGTGCTCACCGTCGCGTGCTTTCATCGTCCTCCTCTGCACCCTCCCCGCCTCGGGCCCCCCGCGCACGACCCGCTCGACCCGACCCGCCATGCGGCTCTCCATTTTGCTGCCATCCACCCTCCTTTTCTCTCTCGCAGCCGCAGCACAGGTCCGTACGGGCAAAATACACTGGCTTCAGCGATGCAACCCCGCCCGCCAAAAGCTCCAGGAGGGCACCTTCCAGTTCCGCACCGACTGCGACGCCATGACCTACTGTGCTGCCAACTCGACCTGTGCCCGCCGCGGCTGCCGCAGAGACGACTACCCCTTTGGCTACTCCGCTAACGTGACCTTCCCTCCTAAGTGCGGCAAGGGCTTCTTCTGCCCCGACGAGCAGGACCAGTGCCAGAAGGTCCTCCCTGTGGGCAGCGCATGCCAGTTCAATCGGGACGGTGAGTGCTTCGTCCTCTCCAGCGGGAGCTGGGGAGCTGCCCCGCGTGTGCGACCGCCGAGTCCTGAAGCTTGACGGGCGCGGGGACGTACAGACGAATGCGAGGGCCCGCCCAACTTCAAGGAACTCGCGGACACCACTGGGTTCGGCCTCAATTCGAACGGCTCCGTCTGTCTGCACAACAGGTGCATGTACGTGTATTTGGCACCAACGCTTCGCTGTCCTTCCCTCCAGTCGTGTGCTGAACCGACCTTGTGCAGGTGGGCGAACGTCACTGTCGGCCTTCCCTGCATCGTGGAGAATACCGCGTATACCGCCTATGGACGCCGCGGGGAGTTTATCCACATCGTATCCAGGTGTGTTGCCTTGCAACTTTTTTTTTCTCTCGCTGCGGTCTGCATTCCACCGCGCCGTGCACGGTGTATTTTCACATCGTGTACACCCGTGCCGCGGCTCGCCAAGGCGGTCTGTTCGCGTCCACTTGGGTGTGTCGAGGCGTAGCATTCGTTCGTGATGAGCCAGTGCCGCCGCAGAGCCGGGGTTATCGCCCACAGACGGCCTCTCTGCCGGTCACCCCAGAGGGACGACTTCAGGATCTCTCTGGAGTGGGTGTTGACCAATGGAGACCTGCTACACTACTACATTGTTTCACGGGTCCTCAAGCCCCTTCGCATTTTGCCAGCTACTCCCACACACATCTTCCTCTCTGGCCATAATATGGCCTTTGATATGTTAGAAGCTGTACGACAGAGCAGCTCTCTCCTGAAACAGGGAACGACACGGGCCAAGCACCATGTTTTAAGATCACTGCTACGGTGAAACAGAGAGCAGACCGGGGCAGATCTAGCAATGATTTCTTGATCAACAAGCACAAAATGTGTGGTATAGCATACATATATACAGACGGTCGGGTGCCCTTTTTACATGAGAATCACCATTGGGGACAAATATATTCTGACATACACTCTCGTATGCATTCTAATGGACTGTCCACTTGTCCAAGACGAGGATCTATGGGCTCAGACGTACGTACCAGGTGTCTGGCTTGCTGGTGCTGAGATTCCTCCCCCCCGACATGTTAGAAGGTCAAAGGTGTCGGATAATACCCGTACTGAACACCAGACATTGGCTCGAGCTATGCCAAAAAGCTTATATTCTGCCTCACACCTTAGACTTGTGGTCGTTGATCAGCCGCCAGGGCGACGTGTCATTTCCGGACGCGCTCGGGAGACGGGAGTTGAAACGTTACCGTAGTCCCTCAAAATTCTCCACTGCACCATCTTTTTGCGTAAGGGGAACCCCCCTGGTTGGATGACAAACTCTGGGTCTTGTAAGGTGTATCATCCAGAGAGACTTCGGCTTGGCGTGAACTTGTCTAGAGGAGATGCAAGCAGCGGATGCTAATGACTGTCTGACTTCTAGGGGGAACTGCAAGGTGGGCCTCTACTGCGACTCGCAGAAATCTGTGTGCATGCAAAGCAAGGCCATAGGAGTTGCTTGCGGTGCCGACAAGGAGTGCTCGACCTTCAACTGCGCCAGCGACGGGAAGTGCGGCCAGACTACCGATACCCTGCGCAAGGTCGACTCATGGGTGTACGTCGTTGTCTGCGTGTGTATCATCGGGGGGATGGTTGGCACGCCCGTCGCGCTCTATTTCGTGGACAAGAAGCACCGTAAGGTTGAGCGCGAGGAGCGTCTGCAGTACTGGCGCGAGCAGGTGCGCGCTTCCTTCGCGGCGATTGGCGTTGTTGCTGACTTCGCGACATCCGCAGAACGTCTTCCGTCAGAACATCATGCAGATGCAGGATACGACGATGCACTCGCTCATGAGCTACACGCCGCCGGGCAGCAGCAGTCCGCGGGACAGTCCCATGTTCGGCCACGACGAGACTCAGTCGCAGGACTCTCGCGCACCGATGCTGCATCATGTTCATGGGGGTCCGAGGGGCAGCGGCCTGCGATTCTACGTGTACGACGAGGCGTTGCAGATCGACGACGACGACGGCGGCGGCTTCTCCTACGAAGGCCCAACGAGGCCCTGGACGCGCCCCAACGCCGGACGGTTCTGAGTAGGCCGTCGACGCTGCTCGTCTCCGCTCACGGTTGCATCAGTCCCTTTCTGCCATCGCCCGTGCCGCTGTGCGCGGACAATGCATCATCATACCGCCGGTCGTCAACCTCCCCAGTGAAACCTCGCTCGCTCGCGACACGCACTCGGCTGTCTCGTTCTCGAGCCTCGCCACGTTCTCGTATTGCCCATTACCGCATCCCACGCTACTTTCCCGCGGCGTCCTCGTGGAACCCGATGTTCGCTCTAGCTCGTCCTTGTGCCGTTTCAAGTAAGCATGTAGGTAGCGCATGGTCGAGTAATATCTGTACCTAGCATCTGCGGCTGTTCAATCGCAGCAATGCATATATTTTCCTTCCCTGGATACAGTCGTTTTCGAAATTGATGTCCACGCGCGTCTCGGCGCGAAAAAAAGCAAAAAAAGCGAAAATTCACGGGGTATGAATCGAGGCCAAGGCAGGGATCCTAGACCATTTTATTCCGTACATATGATCCCCGTAGGCATTTATTATGCGCTATATAGCAAGACAAGGGAGAAATAAGTTGTACACCGCATCAACAGCGATCGTCGTCACCCAGCACGCACTCAGCCTCATTCACAGAGAAAGAGTTACCACACGGGGTGGGATCAGTCGAGTGACCACCTGAGTCAGCTTTCGTGGCCATTTCTGATTTTTAAGGCTTGATTTCGAGGCTCTGAGGAGTCTGGATGGTACCAGACACGATTGCCTCCTCGATGACCTTCCAGCGTCTATTCTGCTGGGAGGTCAACAGGATGAATTCCACTCACCCGTCAACCTCTGTGGCCTGGATAAAGTCTTCTATAAAGGACTACACACAGGAGATATCAAATGGGCCGGAACGAACCAAAAATCGTCCGGAATCGTGTTGAACCGAGGCAGGGACATGATTTCCACTTCCGATGACAATTACTCGCTTTCCCTAAGGGAAACTTGGTCGATACTTCTAATTCAACTTCAGCTGTACTCCCAGACATAGTTCGAAGCCGACTCCTCCATTTTGGAGGCCATACATGGAGCGGAATCTGTGGTTGCGAATTCTCGCATTTTTCAATTTTTGTTTCACGCTGAGACGCGCGTGGACATCAATTTCGAAAACGACTGTAAGCATTGTATTTGCCGAGGCCGGCAGGGTGGCCATGAAGGTGGGAATCTGTGACGTCCAGGCTGTCGAAAATAGCCATTGGCGCTGTTGGCGAGACGACGTCGGGGACGTCTGCGGCCTCGACTGCGAGCTCCGTCTCCCATTGCACACTGGTACAAGTTATCCGTCTAGCTCCAGCAGGCACTGTCAGAACCAGCGGGAACAGAGGCACGACTGCGGGCGGCACGCACAAGGCCACGCACGGACGCCTCCAGACCCAAGCACCCAAGACGGTCGCACACACGCCGACGCCTATAGTCTCCATTACATATCCCACCGCATTCAGTCCGCTGGCCGCCGTCTCTTACGATCCCCAACGTCATCCTACGTCGCCCTGCAGTCTCAGCATTGCCTGCTACCGATCGACGGGCTGCCATGCCGAGTACGCCCGAGCCTCCGCCCTCGCTCCCGCCGTCCCCGGTGGAAGAGCCGACCCCGAGAAGGCCTGCATGGCACGAAGAAGAAGTAGGCCGGGCTTGGCACGACGACGAGCCGGATGCGCGGGCGAGCACAAACGCTGCGTGGAAGGGGAAGGGGAGGGCGAGACGGAGGGGGAAGAGGAGGGCTGCGGGGAGTGGGGACGACGATGACGACGACGATGACGACGATGAGGATGAAGGCGAGGATGAGAATGAACACAGCGGGGCGTTGGCGGGGTACCCCCCCACGAAGGAGGAGGAGGCAGAGTCGCGGCGAGTACAAGAGGTGCGTCTTCCGGTCTTGGCCTGCCTGCCATTGCCATTGCACCCTCCTTTCCCCCAAGCCGTGCAGACCGGGACTACAATCCTGCACATATATTTGCGTCCTTTCGACTGCCCCGGTCGACCACTGACGACAAGTTGGACAGAACCTGCGACGGTGGGAGGTCGCAGAACGCCAGCGGCGGAAAGCAGCGCGCGAGTCCTCGTCCCACTCTCCGTCCTCGAGCAGGGACAAAGCAATCAACAACACCCCATCTCTCTTTGCCGATCTATTCCGCCGCGACTCACGCAAGGTGCCCCTTGGAGGCGTCGGCGCACACCACGCGCTGTCTACGACCGACCGCGACACCGACGCCGTCCCGCTGGAGGACCTCGACACGCCGTCCGTGGAACGTTTCTCCACTCCCTCTACCCCCGAACCCGAGACCGCCAACCCGTTTGACACACCGTCGGCATCCCGCACCTCTCTCAACATCCCTGATAACCCTGCAATCATGACCGAGAGCGACTCTGCCCCGGCCGAACTGACGACATCTCCGTCGGGGAAGAATCGTCTGGAGGTTCCGAAACGGCCGACGCTGGAAGCATCATCATCGTTTGCTGGGCCGGAGGCCGAGGTGGAAGTGAATGGCGCAGTGAAGAGGATAAAGTCGAAACGTCAGCCGCCTCCGCCGAAACCGCTTGACTTGCCTGCGCCAAAGGCACCGCCGCCCCATCCCGATGCGCCCCATACAGATCGACCACCTGAGCCGGTGGTAGAACCACATGTAGACGTGCAGGAGAGGGATAGAGATGTCGAGGCCGGTAGAGAGGCGAAGAAGGTAGAGGACCTTCCCCCGATGCGGTGGTGGCATGAGTGGTTGTGTGGGTGTGGAGAGGGCCCCGACCGTGGTGGAGACAACCAGGTGCGTGGTGCCTATGTGGTTCCTGTCGTACTGTGTATCGCTGATTGTCAGCTGTTTGACATACAGGCAGGGCGCACGAATCCATTTGAGTGAGGGTGTATCGTTAGCATGCTTTGGCTTTGTGTTAGTCTACATCTTCATCTTCGTCGTCGCCTTTCGTTACTCTTCTAACGCGGCTATGGACTCGTCGTCACTTTTGTCGTTGACAGTCGCTCGTTCATGTACACACTCAACACATATATCCTTCTTTTTCTGTACCCTTTTCATGATCACAAGATGTCACGGACACGCACGCTGTTGTTGGTATTCTCTCTTCTTGACGTTGCAGCCACAGTACACAACCATGGGTTGCATAATGTAGCATGTCTTCCAACTATACCGCCTTCATGTTTTGTATCCCCTGTGCCCTCCTCTGCCCTGTGATTTGAAGCTTGGAGCGCGCGCGCGTATTTTAAGGTCCGGCCAAATCATGGTGCGTACTCCGATTGCCTCATCTTGTCTATGAATTGAACGATTGCTTCTGTAGAACGGTCCCGTATGCGGAATGCCTTGAGTGTAGTTGTTTACGTCTATTCAACTTCCTACGCTGACCTTGGTTATCGACAACAGTTTCGATCACAACCCGCCCGAACCAGCTCGGCTCCGTTATCGTCATGTCAGCGTCCTCCATTCAGCCTCCATGGAGGCTGAGTGTTCGCCTCCCCACCCAGAAGACAAGAAATAGCTGTGACCAGCGATATGCGTCCTGCGGTTCTCTACGTCCAACGAACGCCTGCCACCTCAACGAGGACTCTCCTCCAGACCCACGCTCGGACAAGCAACTATGCCGCGGACCAGAGACGTCGCGCAACCAAACGCGACAAACGCAACCGCGCTGTTAACAAGGGCAACGGCAGGTGCTGCCTCCTCAGATGCCGGGTGGGGCATCACGCCCATCTGGAACCCAATGATCGTCCTTGCTTTCTGCTACGGCCTGCTCTTCCTGATCTTCATCGGCGCCGTCGTGTTCATCTTCTTCCGGCGCAGGCGGCGCGCCGTCGCGCACGCGCCCGCGTCGGGCCCCCCAGCCCCAGCCACCACTTCCACGCTCGCCGGCACGGTCCATGTCCCCGAGAAGGGCGGCCAGCCGCTGGGGAGGGACTCGGGGGAGAGCGACAGCGACGGCGACGGCTTCGACGAGACGAACAAAACGATGACCATCGCGCACGCGGGCGCGGAGGAGTGCAAGGGCTCGCCAGCGTCGGACGGGACGCCCGGCACGAAACGGTACTATACCGAGCCGAGCGGCGGCGACGACTGGACGACGATGACGCCCGTGCTGCCGCGGTCGCTCCGGTACTCGTCGCGCACTTGGACGCAGACGCAGATGTCCCTCCCGTATCCCGGGCCTGGCAACGTGTCGGAGCTGTCCGTGGCGCAGCGCGAGCGCGAGACGTCGCAGGTGCTCGTGTGGCTGCCGTCGTTCCAGAGCAATGTGGATGGGGGCCCCAGGGGGGTATCGGGCGCCGGGACTGTGAGGGTGGAGGAGGGAGAGCCAGGTTTGGAGAACGGGCCTGGGAGGCAGGAGCCTGAGAAGAGACCGGAGGAGCTGAGGCGCGAGCAGGACCAGGGGCGGGAGCAAGGGGTCTCGGGGCGGGAGGTTGTTTCGGCCAAAGAGGTATATCATCGTTTTTTCATGTGGTGGCCTACATTCGTCAGATGTGCTGATCCCAGGAGCACAGGACTCGGACACTGAGTGTGGATTGGCGCAGTAGCAAGGCAGCCTTCGTTTTGGTCCTCCTGGGTCACGGGTTTAGGGTTTCGTGCAGGGGTTGGAGGACATTTGGACTCGGCAAGAGCATACTATACGCATCACCCAGCACAGCTGCTAATCTCTGTCTGGACGTAAGTTCTCCTCTACGTCCACCTTCTGATTGACGTTCTGCTTACCCGTGTACGAACGTCTGTAGCTACTGAGGTGGTGCAATCGTGTACAGTAGACCGCATACCACTTTGCGAACACCATATCGGGCATCTTTCGTTCGTGCCCATCTCAAAACGCCGTCTACAGACCGAACAGCGATCATTGCATGACCGACCGCTGCGCCTGTTTAACGTATGAGGAGCCTTCTCTATCGTCCCGTTGTCTGGCGGTGAGTCGTTTTAAGAAGCTATACGCCGTCCATTCACCGAAAATGTACCAGACAACGTCATGGGATTGCTTCCATGCCTTCAAGCTGTCCGGCAACTCAGATGGGCCTGAGTTTTTTACGCAGCGCCTTCGCGTCTGTGATCAGGGGACGACAAAGGACACCTGACGGCCAAGGAGGGGACTAAGTATGTCTCAGCTGGCTTTCCTTGGGGTCATACGCCGCGTAAGTGTCGCCACCATCTACACGTGTCCCTCATACGGACGATATAATGAGCAACCGGTGCCACTGTGACACCTTATACCTACCGGCCCCAGATTGCATGATATGCCTGCCCCACAGCTGTTCGAGGAGTACGACATCATCTTCGCGGGAGGTCCGTGCTTCTACTACATTTCCCTCGGAAGGCTACCTTCCTGCTGATGGTCTTAGCATCCCTGACTACCCGGATCTGTACTTGCTCATAGGCGGAACCTCTGCGGGGATAGTTGTAGGACGGCTCGCAGCGGCGGACCCATCCCTGCGCATCCTCGTCCTCGAGACAGGCCCACACACTCAGGACGACCTTGCCCACATCCAGCCTGCACGCTTCCTCACGCACCTTCAGCCGGGATCGAAGACAGTCAGGAACGTCGTCGCCCGGCCGAGCGAGCACCTCAATGGCCGGGAGCTCGCGGTGCAATGCGGACAGTGCGTCGGGGGCGGATCCAGCGTGAACTGTAAGCATCCCTCCAAGTTCCCTCCTCGACGTCGTTATCCCCGGTGCCAGTTGGCGAGTACCAGAGTGGAGGACTCACCTCTCCACAGTCGCCATGTATACGCGCGCTGCCGCCTCCAATTACGACGACTGGGCGAACGTGCATGAGAACCCCGGGTGGAGTTGGGCGGACCTCCTGCCGTTGATCAAGAAGGTGCGTATGCCCTTACGGCAGACATTGGACTCACCGCCAGAGCTCACATCTCCATTCACCCGCCCCTCCTAACAATGTTCCATGTTGTGCCAGGCCGAGACGTACCAGGTCCACCCGAACCGACCGACGCACGGGTACAGCGGGCCGCTCAAGGTCTCGTACGGCGGCGCGCCGACCAACGTCGGGCTCGACTACGTGGCGACTGTGGGGAAGTACGACAAGACACGGGCGGTGGTCGATGACGCGAACCGCATGGTCGACGACGTGAACCGTCACGAGGTCAGGCTTTCCTCACTTCGCCCCACCTCAGATTAACGTTGACCGACCGACTGGGGACTTCTTTCCCATGGCACGTGCACGCACATACACAGTTCTGGCCGAAGTGGATCGACGGGACGACGGGACGGCGATCCGATGTCGCGCACAACTACTTGTACAGGGTCTTGGCGACATCGACGAACGTCCACCTCTTTGCGGGCTATTTCGTCAAACGGGTCATCATAGAGTGCGTCCTGGGTTTTATTCCCGTCTGTGTTCACTGTGTCAGTGTCAGTCTTTACGTCTTCTATCTGTGTTTCGCAGGAATGGAAGGGCCGCTGCGGTGGAGTTTGTGCGCAACGCCCAGGTCTTACCTGACGCTGACGGCGCCCCCCGTATCGCACGGGCCAAGAAGCTCGTCGTGCTATCGGCGGGAGGCTTTGGCTCGCCCGCCATCCTAGAACGTTCTGGCATAGGTAACAAGGATGTCCTTGCAAGCAACGGGATCAAGCAGTTGGTGGACCTTCCCATGGTCGGCGAGAACTACAACGGTAATTGCGGTCCTGTCCTCCATTCTAGTGTAAAATTGCATGGCTGGGAATGCATCGCAGATCACCACCTAATGTTCCTCCCGTTCCATGCGAGCGAGGACGCAGAGACAATTGACGGTATCGTGAGGAACGATCCAAGCGAAATGCAGAGTACGCACATTCCTTACTATGTTCTGTCCTTTGCCTGCTTACACTGTCTCTGTCTCGCAGAGTGGTCCGCACAATGGCTGCGGAACGGGAAGGGACTCATGGCTACTAAGTGCGTGCCCTGCCGTGCATGTCTCGTAATATGATTTTTGTCTATGAACCTCGTTCTCATAGCGGATGTGACGGAGGCATGAAGTACCGCCCCTCTCCTGAAGAGCTCCGCGCGATTGGCCCCGACTTCGCCGACTCGGCCATCTGGAAGTCGTTCTACGCCCCCACGCCAGACAAGGCCGTCCTCTTCTTTGGGATGATTTCTCAGTGAGCATGGCACCGCCCCCCCTCCTTCTATCTCCGACGGTGCTTATGTGCTCATACGGACCACCTATCCTGCAGATACATCGGCACCGCCCCTCCACCGCCAGACCACAAATGTTACAGCACCTGGGCATACCTCACATACCCCGCCGGCACCGGCTCCGTGCACGTCACCTCCGCAGACGACGTCACCGCGCCCGTCGACTTCGACTCCGGGGTCTGCAGCCGGTAAGTCAATGTCGCGTCCACATTGCATATTCCCCTGGCGTCTCCATCTCGCAGGATCCACCACCTCGTGCCCAGGCTGACGCGCCGCGAACAGGAAGGAGGACGTCGCGCTGATGCGCCACATGTACAAGGTGTGCCGCGAGTACGGGCGGCGCATGGCGTCGTACCGCGGCGAGATCGCGCGCGACCACCCCAAGTTCGCGCCGGGCAGCGCCGCCGCCGTGCCAGGTGGCCCTGTGCATGATGGGGCCGTCGGCCTCGATGCCCCCGATCTGTCGTATACCGCCGAGGACGACAAGGTCCTCGAGACGCACATCAAGGCGAACAGTGAGTGCTTTCGCGGATCCTTTCGGTCCGATGTTCATGTCGGTTCGCCTTCTCCAGTCCAGACGGCGTGGCATTCGGTGAGCGAAGCGTCGACACTTTTTTCCCCCCTCGGTGGTGTAAGTCGGGAGACTAACTACGATGACCCGCACCGTGATAACAGCTGGGGACGTGTGCGATGAAGCCGCGGGAGAAGGGTGGCGTCGTCGACTCGCGGCTGAACGTCTACGGCATCCGTGGCTTGAAGGTCGCGGACATGTCGATCGCGCCTTCGAACGTCGGCGCGGTGAGTCGTCCTGGCCATTGATATTTCGGAGTATGCAAGCCCTAATCCTTGCATTTCCATTCCCTGCAGAATACTTACTCTACCGCGATAACTATTGGGGAGAAGGCAGCGGTGATCATCGGCGAGGACTTGGGTGTCCATGGCGTGTAACGCGCGCGCGGGGTTCGGTGCTAGAGGGGCGGCGGTGGCGACCATGTCACGAAATGAACCGGTAGAGGACTGTTTACGACTTGAACTGATATGGATAAACACGACGACCCCAGATCGCCATGAATCAACAGCATACAGTCAGGTCTGCGGAGAGACCGCACTCAGTCCTCCTTCCACTTTGCAATGCTTGCCCGTGGCATCCGCATTTTGTCGGTCGTCACCATACCCCGAGTCCCCAGCCCCCCCAGCCCTCCTCTGGACAATCTCGTCGAAGATACTCCCATCGAACACCCTGCGGATATCTTCCTTTTTGATGAAGCCGCCCTGGTCCGGTTCGAGCACCATATACGTCAGTAGCCCTGCGGCAGACGGAGACAGTTGAGCAACAGCGGACCTACGAGGTCAAGCGACACTCAGAGGAAGCACTTACATGCCATGACCGTACAGAACCAGCCTATGGGGTCTAGCAGGGCGCGCTGCGCCCTCACCGCCTCCCACAGTCTGTTCGAATGTATGCCCTCCTTCTGGCCGTACTTGGCAAAGAAGTCCTCGAACCTGTACAAGAATGTTCAATGAGCAGTGAGCACTCACATGCACACAAGCAATGGACGCCGCGGACCTCCTACCCACAGACGCTCGCGTATGGCACTCACCTCTGCGGCACGAACCGCCCCTCGGTATCGAACGCCCCCGAGTCGCTCCCGTGCTTGCACCGGTGTATCTGCGCGAGCCAGATGCGGCCCAGCGGGTCCGGGAGCGCGCCCGCGCACGTTGCGTACGAGAACAGCGCGTGCGTGGCGAGCGTCGCCGCGGCGCACGCCGCGCGCAGCCCACGGAACGTGTCCAGACGACGCCGTCGCCGTCCGCGTCAAAGAACGCGCAGTGCTGCTGGAGCACCGTCGCGTGCGCGTGCGCGGACGCCCAGCCGGGCGTGCCGGCGGGGCACTCGGGCGTCGGGGCGACGTTCGCGCGGGCGGTCCCTGGGCGCGAGCATGCGAGTGGGAGGGAGGGGGGCGGGCGGGCGCGGCAGTGAGTTGTGCAGTACTAGTCTGAGCGCGGGGGCGAGGGTGAGGGTACACTCACCGGGGTTGGGCAAACACGTGTTGGTTGTGGAGTCGGGATTGAAGACAGGGCGCAAGATGGTGACGGGCACGTCTGGGAGGGCGGTTTGGGTGGCGGGGATGGGATACGGCTGATGGTCTGGGGAAGGACTGTCTTCGGCCATCGGCACCGCGAAGTTGTGGGCAAAAGAGAAGGAGAAGATAGGGCTGAACATGGTGAACGCTGCGCGATGAGGTGGAATATAATCCACTCGACTTGAAGTCGGGAGACTGCAATCGATGCCAAGGGAGAGGGGCTGCAGGAAGATCGTCAGCGTAACGGCAGGAGGCTGGCCAGATACGGGCCTGAGCTTTCTCTTCGGTTCACCTGCCACATCAGCAAACTCCCACCTGATCTTATGGAGCTTAGGGTAACTTACAACTTATGGGCCATCCTAGAACTTATTGGGATCCATCGTAGTAGTAACTTACAAGCTGGCGAGATCTTACGACTTGCCGCCCTCGTTAGAGCCCAAATAGGCATGTCTAGCGCTCCTTCGACCACCGAGCGAGCAGACTAGTCTAGAGAGATGAGATCTACGAGTTTGTTAGTGAGCACGTCGTACCACGTGTATCGGTGGCGTCACAGAAAGTAGCCAACTTGCCTTTGACAGCCTTGCTGTGGATACCTTCAGATACGCCGGATCCACCTCCTTCGGGCGAGCTGCGCGTCTCGACGTGGATGCTGAGTGTACGAAACTCAGTTGTCAGGCGAGGAGCGACCTCGCTGGTCACGTGAGGAGGGCTAGAGGGAGAGCGAGGGCGACCATGATCGTCAAGCTCTAAGGTGACATGAGCGACGTATGTATCCTTCTCCGACTGGGCTTCGAGGTCGAGAGAGGTTGGGTAACAGGACAATCCAGGCGGGATCGGTTGAGAGGCTCTGATCAGGCGAGAGGGGCATCTTTTATGCCGCCGACGCTAGCCGGTGCAGCCCTAAGTACTGGGTCCTCTTTCTAGCTCTTCACAGACGGTGAGCAGGGCTGTCGCTGCACAGCGATAGAGCCTGACCTTGAGACAAGCTGGAGGAGGAGGAGAGCGTTTGGTTCCCCAGCAACATTTTGAAGGCGCAAACCTGTTAAAGTCCAATTTAGGCCTAGGCCTCCGACCGAGAAAGCGCCCGTATGGGTTTCAAACTCATGCTGCCACCCGGCCGCCGTCCTTGAGGCCTGAGGCCTGAGGCTTGGGACGTCTGCATGCCTGCGCATGCTAGGTGTTCGCGACCACGGAGCTGTCGGAATACTGCGTGCGTCTCAGAAGAAGCCAAGCATAACATGAAAATCCTATCCCTTTGGTCCTTACAAGATCTAGAGACAGCAGCATCTATATATGAGGAAAACGAGACACCCGATTCGACGCCAAGCTTCAATATTCCAATCCCCAGCACGAGTTTCCCCTCTCGCCCCAAATTCAGACAACAGACCACGCCCCTCCCCACCTACACTGCACCCCGCGGCATCTGTGTCATCCAACAGCCCGCGGGGTTGCCCTCTGCCATAGGATGGCCTTTTCCCTACCCCATCCCGCTGCTTGTCATTCCCCCGCCAACAGGGTCTGATGGCAACCAAGGTCGCTCGATAGAGACCGCTCGAGTGCATCCACGCCTGCAGGAAGCCTGCGCACGAGCTGCTGAGGCAATATGGTTAAGCCGTTCCGTGGGGCGCTGAGCGTTCCCCAGAACCCTCCGCGCTCGAGCACATCAACTGCGGGGCATTCGTGCAGGGTGGTGCTTGGTGTCCCCCTGGGCCCTGCGACGCGCTCCCTGGACGTGCCAGTGAAGCGGAGCCGCGGGCGACCGGACGGAACGTGCTGGGCTTTGCTCGCGGCGACGAAGGCTGTGCGCGGGGGTGGGCGAGGTCAGCAAGCCTATGACGTCAACAGTGAGGAATATCTGGTCGCGCGTCGCATCCCAGTCCCAGTCCCCAGCCCCAGTCGATTGTGGATCCTGTTCGGGTGCTTCGCATGGTCGGATTGACGTGCATACCAAGTTCGACGGAGCTCGGCGGCCTGCGGAGAGAATGTACGGTGCGAGGAGGTCGCCGTTATGCATCGACAATCGCAGCTGATATAATGGTGTCCGCGGAAGACAGGCCACTATGGCCAGCGCAGACACAAAGTTGAGTGGTGGAAAGAGGGCGACTATGACGGCTGACGGCGAAGGAGAACTTTCCTCAATGCGCGCGTAAACCGCTACGTAAGGGCAGAGGCGAGGCGTCCTCACCTGACACAACGATCCAGCCGAAAGCCATCGTGGCGAGCAAACTCTTGGCCCGATCCCGCAGGTACGTATACGGCTCTGGGAGGTCGACGCCGATGGGAAGAGGGTGATACGCATGACTTCGAGCGTGATGACGTCCAGATCGTCACCCTATGCACGCGGGTTGAAAATATCGAAGCCGTAAGGACCGAAAATAATGCCGCGGGTAGCACTCACGACCTCGTTACCGTAGAGCTGGTGGTAGTGGTCAGACGCTGCGGCGTAGTAAAGGGAACCATGGGCGTACCTTAACACCATGCTGAACTGCGCGAGGAAGTCAGTCAGGAATGCACGAAGTAATCCTCTATCTCTGGAGGGTGCCTTGAGAGGTGCGCTAGCTAATACCACGGCAAATCCTCCCAAGACTATATATGCTAAACGCCCAGTCGGTCATCTGAAAAAAACATTCAGCACTCTCACCGAAGGATCAAGCGACACTAAGATCTAGTCGCACGGTACTTGAGGTTGCTGCGGGCTAAACAAAACTCAGCGGAAGGGGCGAGGTATCAGTATTCGCTGTATAGAGCACTGAGGGAGTATCGGTGCACGTTAAAAGTGTGTTACGACCGAAGTCGAAGAAAACGCGTTTTTAAACCTTCGACGACATTTTTGGATATTAAAAAACAGTTATGGCATGCGAGGTGTCCACCCAAATACTTGTTCAGCTCAACTGCCTTGGAACCAAGGACACATGGCAGTCCAAATCCACAAGAGACTCTCATACTATTATGGTTTCATGCCCATTGCCCAGGATCGTGTCGCCCTGGAGAAAGCTCTTCGACATTGGCGCAAAGAGGCATCGCAATGGACGACAAAGGTGCTGAGAACGTGTTAATGTCCACAGCTGAAGCGCAGGACATCGCGCCGACGGCCAGGCCTCTTCCACCTCAGGAAACTACGTGGTGACATCCGTTCGCCTCAAGGTGCACGAGCATCAACCGCATTAACCGCTTCGGGCGCGCGCCAGTTTTGTAAAGCCGAAATGGCGAACTTCCATGCAATCGGCACAGAAAAATACGTCTGCGCGAACAAGAAAAGAATAGCAGCGAATAGTCTAGGATCTAATATACTCAAGCGGTAGTCTTGGCGGAAGCCTCGGACTTGTCCTTTGTCGCAAGCCCCGCAGTTCCGAAGTACCTGGCAACAGGATCATCCTGCGTCCGCTGGTAACTGTTGAGAAGCATGCATTCAGACAGTTGTGAAACAAAGGAAGTAAATGAAGCGCACTGCCAGATGCGAGCCAGCTGGCCCAATCCCGTTGACCCGACGAAGAAGTTGACCTGTAAAAGCGGTCAAGAAATACTCGCCAGGCGGATAGAATGGATACGCACAGCAGCCAAGCTGACATTGATTGGGGTGATGACGAAGGAGTACCGCACCCAGATGAAACCCGTGGCGGCCAGGGCTGCCGAACAAAATAGCACAGACGGAATGGGCCAGAGCGGGTTATATAATGGAGGGAAACAGGGCGACGACGACGACGCATGCACCTTCGTCAGTCAACTCTACGGAAGAAAAGCGAGGCGTTAAACGCACCCAAATTTTGAGACACACTGAGCTTATCCGCCGGGCGCGACAGGTCCTTCAAGCCCGCCGCGACCAGACACCACTTCATCATTGGCGCCCAGAAGAAGACCGTTTTCGGGCCTGCATACGCATACATCCATAGTCATGGTCGAGGCGGTGAAACGGCGTTGAACAGGGAGGTGCATATAGCGGGTGAGGCCCGAAGGGCAGAAGGCACCCATGAAACAATTCGTTTTCCGTCAGGCGCAGACCGTGCATACATGGACTCCGTTACGCACCTGCTGGGTGGTTCATGAAAGCTTGGAACCTGGAAGCTCCTGCAGAGGCCGCTGCTCCCGACATCTTGGGTATGTGAGGTGGGTCTAGGTAGTTGCGGTGGTGGATGGAGAAGAGGAAGTAAAGGACCTGTCGGACGAGGCTGGGGTAGCGGCACTAGGACGGGGGCCGGGGTGGGGTGATTTGGGGCCGGTGGACGTCTAGCGCGCAGTGGTATGGACCTGAAGCGCTCACCCGCGCCTGTGCATGCATGATGCTCTCGTCATCGTGCATAAGTGACTCGGACCCGTCTTCTCATCCTAGCATGCATCCTCGATATGTCCGGCGCAAGCGGGCGATATCATAACATGTAGCATGTCCTTCAATATTGTTAGCTCGAACCCAGATGTATTCGAGAGGCCAGCACGCTCAGGAAATAAATCCACAGCCAAACGTCGAACCGGTCATATGCAGTAAGTTCCACCATTTTATAATTTGATTCATGTTCCTCCTACATACTAGGCAGCTTTACCATGGAGAGTTGAGAGCCGTCCATGGGCCAACTCACTCCATTGTTGAAGCGGAAGTCTTCGTGGGCAGTCGACAACGAAGTTGCTTCGCGCAACGATCCGTGGCGAAACAGCATCGACGAATGCTGGATGGTCATCAGACGTGGACCTGCACACGGTATGCCGAACGCTTGCCTACGACCGGAAGCAAACCTGACAGACTCCATGAAAGATGAAACCCGGATCCATCTTCCTGCCGGGGAGCCTCGCCGCCTTCGCAGCCCCATCCGAACGCCACCAATGCAGCCACAAAAACGATTTGGCCAATGGAGCGTACATCACTGGCTTCGAGTTGACCAGCGTTGCGTCAGAGGGCTCAACGGGTGTTTTAATGTAAGTCATACCTGCCAATCAAAGCTCCATCATGAGGACCTCGGTGCTCGTCTCGCGAACAAGCAGGTACTTCCCTGCGACATGCACCTTGAATAACGACCAGTCACAATCAATAATCTCCTTTAGTGTACGTGAACATCCTGCTGAGGCGTGCTGATAGCGCTCTGTGGTTTGGTATAACGAGCTTGAGTTTTGAGCCACCGTCCACCGAAGACACACCATGGGGGAAAATTCTATCTTACACATCTCGACGTGTGGCATGCATCGTGGTGGTTGTACTCACGATTTCTGAGCGCCTCGATGCGACGAAGCACGTCCTATTCTAGGGCCGTACATGGCGTAGCCGTAACCATTCAGTCGAGTGGAGCGGCCAGACGGCTTCTTCAGACTTCTCCCACTGTGCGCCCTGTTATTCCAGCCTGCGAATCCTGTCCAGGTTCAGAGATGCGATCAGCTGTTCCAGCCAGGCACTTCCACTTTGCGCCTTGCCACGAAACCCACGTTCCCCGCCTGGCGTGGTAGCTACATTGACCCTGAAAGGCGTCATATAGTCGCCAAGGGTTTACAGCGCTAGCGAGCGATGCTCTGCGCATGCACCGTGACCTCGAACCGTAATCATCAATATTCGTATTCGGCGACTCGGAGAGCTTCTGTTCGAAGTCTCTATCGCCAGATGGAGACCGTGTTACTTAAACTCAGTTTCCTGACCTTCCATCAGCTGACTTTGGATTTCCCTTAGATGGAAACCTCTCGTAGTCTTCTGTGGCTCTGCGCCGCCTTACCACCGCGAGTGTCGGGTCGCACGGACCCTTGAACGGGTGTCGGCCTGGCTCGCCCTGCCAGCAACGCCCGCGCAGGACAAGGAACCGGCAATAGGATCTCTCTGCGGCGCGTTGCTCCGACGCAGAATGCTGCAAATCGGGTGTTCCTGTCCCCGCAGATAATCTCGACCCTGTGTTCGATTGAGCAATTCCTGACACAGACGTGTCAGTTTACCTCCGCCGCTACACCCCGTAAAGGTCCGAAAATCTTCCCAGCGCGTTTCCCATGGCCGACAGCGAACAGCTGCGTTCCCAAGCATGGCTACCGGATGCATCATCATCATCACGGTTTCGAACACACTTCCCCATCTGCGGCGCCCGTCACCTGCGCGGCAGGGCGGCTCCTGCAGCGTGTCCTGCGTATAAAAGATGCGCAGATGAAGAGTCCAGCCGGCCAGCGAACACACCTGTCTCAGCTCCTCCCTCATCTGGGTTTCGGGTGTCGGCTACGACACCGAGCACTACTATTGAGTGGCAGCCACGCAGAGTAGAGACGCAGTTCCGGCGGTCCACGCTGTTGCGGAAGCGGCTACCCCCGGCAGTCCTTGGGCACCACCACTCGACCTGCGAGCATCACCGCGAGTGCGCGGCGGGGTCGTGTTCGTGTTGTGGCGGCCGCAAGGATTGACAGGGTACGGCTTCCGCACCAGACGGCCGTCTGAGTCGTCGTGCATTCTATTTTCTGTGCATGGTGCATGACCGGGGTTGGCTTGCGCTCCGCAGGGTGCATCCGTCGGCGCGTGCACTTTTTGATGCGCCGGGGGTGCACCATCCGGGACATCACATTTACGGTACATATCATATGATAATACTTCCTGTCTTGTCTGGGTTGGAATGTATGCACTGACGCTCGTTCTCGTTCTCGTTCGACAAAGTTGGCAACCGTTATGCAATCCGACTGCTCCGACGTGGATCAGAATGGAGAACGAGGGCTCTTTTGAGATAGCGCCGATAGTCGGAGCACGGTACTGTACTTACCACCCATATTTCGGGATGCCTCCGTATTCTGATCCGGCACCGTAAGTGTACCCCACCGACTCGGAGGAATGATGTGCGCCGCCGAATTTTGAAGATAGCTATGTAAGGGCCCATTGCGACTACAAAAGATCTGGCTCTGCCCTGGGCCGCTAACGGACCGCGGTGCCGCAGTTCCCACCACGTGCCAGGCGCTGGACACGCCATCGCGTCGCGGCGGTGTCGTCCCCTGTGTCTGAAGCACGGTACTGTGGCTTGATCACGAACCTCCACGACACTTGCGACGTCTTTCTACTCGCCATGGCGGATTACGCCATCGACGACGCTACCATCCAAAATGTCCTCGATTCTCTCCTCTCCTTCCTCTCTTCCATCCTGCCTCCTCCGATCTACTCCATCGCCGCGAGCCTTATCACACACTCCCTCGCTGTCTTCGTCGCGCTCCTCAACTTCGTCTACGCCCTGGCCTCCACACAGAACTGGGACGCCCAGAAGGTCCTGCCCCCGCTCATCACCCTGCTCGCGGCGTACCTCGCCCTCGTCAGCTTCTACCGGACGACCGGATGGATGATCCGCACCGCGTTCTGGTTCGTCAAGTGGGGCGGCATCCTCGCCGCGCTCTCCGCAGGGGCCGGCTACTTCATGGCGAACGCCGGCGCGAACGGCGTCGGACCGTTCAATGGTGGCGGGCTCCTCTCGTTCTTCGGCAACGCTATCCTCGGGCTCGTGGATGGCCAAGGGTCGGCTGGGCAGGCCGGGCGGGCGGGCACTCCGCGACCGCGCACTGGGGCTAAGGCGAAGAAGCAGACGCAGAGGCAGCGGGAGAAGGAGAGGGAGAGGCCGAAGGCTTGGGAGAGCTGGGACAAGCATCGCGACTGGCAGTACAGCCCGGACACGGCCCGTCGGGACGATGCTGCGAGGTTGGGCGAGGAGGTGCACGAAGCGGTGCAGAAGGTGACCGGGTTGGTGCGCGACACGCTGGGCACCGGATGGTGGGACGCGCTCAAGAACGCGGTCGAGGGGAGCGGGCTTGTCGGGGCGGCTGACGGCGAGGATGGGTCGCGCTCAAGACGAAAAACAAAACAGGATGCGAAGGGCCGTGGGTCTTCGCGATAGCCCGAAGTCCTGCATCTGACTCTTGGGTTCTCTAGGCCGGTGCGATATAGACTATTTGGAGGTGAGCTTTGCTTGCCAGGTGCGCTGGCCGTTGTTGGGACACTGATATCCGCGACCGCATTAGACAATGTATTTGTATCCCTCGCAATATCCGGATATATCTAACCGTTGGCCGTTCTTACATCTTGGCTTCTTGCAACGTCAGGAAAGGACCCAGACTTCCGCATTCACAAGGTTCCATATGCCTACGAATGTAAGACGTTCTTTGCGAAGGTGGAGTAGACGTCCTGGGCTTTGAGGTATGCACTATCTACATGCCAAACTCTGGCTATGCATTGTTTCAAAACCAGTATCTCGGCTGCCGCTCTGCATTGCAGTAATTGTACCCACGCGCCGGAGTAACGCTGCGTCGGGACTGTCTATTCCCGCAGATGCATAGAAGGGGATGCCCGCCGCCACAGCCGTCACAGTCGATACGTCCGGTTCGCGCCAGCAGTTGAGACTCCGTGGCACATGGTTCCAAGGGACCGAAGGTCGTCGGGGAAACTGGACGGCGCTCTCATGCTGAACGGCTGTTCTCACGCGCATAACCTACAGCATCTTGGGAAAGGTCTGCTTGTCTGCATCCCCCTTTAGTCGGTCAGCGCGCTGACATGAGTGCGATCCAGGTTCTCCGCTCTCGACCGCCACACATCCCTGCGATGTCACGTTCCTCCCGTCCATCTTTCTGTGACAGCGCCGTGACGACCGGCGGAGTTGACGGCGAGACACCGGCATCATTTTCGCCACTTTCTAGCTCCGACTGCCAGAAATTGGGGTGCGAGCTTCTGTCAGCCAACCAGAGATCGCCATTTGACAGACCGACGTGGACCGGGGAATATCAAACTAAAAATGGGAAAGAATTGGGCTTACGTCCTTGGAACAAATAGGAGCAAATAAAGAGTTGTTATATTGCGGAGGAGGTCCCCCTCCCAACTTCTTTCCTCAACCCCTCTCATCCTCGACTGCCGCCAGGCCCTCGTCGCCCTTCTCCCTTGACGCCGTCTTCATCCTCCACTGTCCCATCATGGCCCTCAAGAGGAAGTTCTCTGACGAATTCGACGATGCCGCCCCCACTGTACGTCACATGCATACCGCATATAAGTGGCATCACGCGTCTAACGCTCTGCTTGCAGAACGGGAAGCAGCAGAAGCTCATCCCCTTCCCCAACTCCCCCGACCTTGACTCGGATGTAGCTATGTCCGATGCCTCCGTCTCCGACCTCGAACCCCTCACCATTCCCGCTCACCACTTCCACACGCGTCTCCCCTCCGATGTTAGTTATGCGTCGTCGTCCACGTCAGACTCCCCCCGCAACTCTCGTGAGTCCACCCCCCTCCGGCAACGCGTCGTAATGTCGTGTTTTGACTGTGTGCCGCATGCTCAGCTTTCTACCCAGTTTTCGACCTGTACCCGAGCGACTGCGACAGTTATATGGGCATCACTGCTCATGGTTTCCCCGACCCCACTCCTTACTCCTGTCACAAGTCTGTCGGCCTCATGCAGCCGAGGGGCAACAACTTCACGCACCATGGGTGAGTATTTTCATTTCCGAAATACTATAGATGTTGCCGTCGTGTTTTACTCGGGTTGAGCTCATCTTGCTTCCGTAGCCAAAGCTGCACCCAGATTCCGAAGCTTCGTATGGCCTGCTCCGCTGGCCCCAACGGGCGAAGGTCGATGTGGGCCCACTGTGAGGAATGCGGCGCGATCGAGATCGTCGACAACGACTAGGCCAACTTCGATCTCACAGAAGCTCGATCGACCTCGTCAACTGACCACATTCATTCCCTCGCCGACACCCGCGCCTCCGACATTCTCGACCAACTGGGATACTTGTGAGATTTTCTTTTCTGTCTATTCATCACTCCTCTCTGCTTGTACATCTACTCTGGCGACTCTCCCGCTTGCGACACCCACCACCATCACTCGGCACTCAGCATTTGACATTTCTTCGGCTTCAGCAAAACGACAAACGACATCGACCGACACTGTTCTCATTCCCTACATCCGCTGTCCGACACCCTCCGACATCTCCTGGTCCTTGTCCTAGTTGGCCTTGTTTTTTGCTCTGTTTTATTCTCTTCGTATTCTGTTTTTTCTCTGTTTGCCATTGCTCAGGTCCCCGATGTATTTATGCGCGTTGTCATTGCGTCCCGTCGGACTATCACTCACCCCCCCAGAAAAGCCACGTATATTGTCTCCTGCTTCTCCACTGCATTACGTACCCTAGACCTCCTGCAATGCTGGTTTCACTGTGTATATTATTACGCTTCCAGAGGTTTCAAGAGTTGCATGTGTTTCCTTACTCGCGTGACGCCGACTGTTAGTGTGTGGAGTGAGGAGTGAGCGCGTCAGCTTGGAAACCAACGGCGGTAAGCTTAGGTTCTGTCGTCGCGGTGGCAGTCGCGCGGTGTTTATGCAGTGATCAGGTGAGCGTCTAGGAGTGTGAGATGAGTGGAAGTTCCCTCGGCTGATGATGCAATGCTCTAGACTGTAAGTAGTGGGTTTTGAATGTTCCATTGCCACGGTGGGCTTATCGCTGAGCTTCCTGTGTGTCCACGGAGCGCAGCGGACGGCCGTGGTTCGGCGTGACGGCATTGTCCCGCAGGGTTCACCCAGATATTCGAGTTCTGTTCTGACGCCTCCGGTAAGCTTCCGCTGTTAAGCATCGACGTGGAATGTTGAACGTTGAACGTTGAACGGGTGAACATAATACCACCGCCGTCCAGCGCGTATGCGGCGTATACTAACCTCGCACTTTGTAAGGTGGCGCCCTTCAAGCGTACGCTGTGAACCTCACAGGTTCCGCCGACTTATTCTACTTGTGGGTACATATCCCATTGCGGTTGAAAAGTCCCTGACAATGTTTTCGTTTCTTCAGTAACCAATGGTCATTCATCTTCACGTTCAAGTCGGGATGTGCTGAGGCTAGCCACCAGTTGCGTTTGTTCGACGTTTTGAAGTCCTGTTCCGAAGCTCAGCTTTACCAAGGCAGGTGACGGGCGATACCCACCATCAACCAGCTAGTCAACGTCGTACGCGCGTTCGTTCCTCTCTTTCTCTTTCTCTGTTTCTACTTTCAACGAGCTAGGATCCGTATGTCGCGACCTGCCTGCCTGTGGGACGATCGCGCTCATGCGCCACCCCCTTCTGCGCGGTTCCAAAGGTCGCTCCTGACAGGATGCTCCCTAGCTCCAGTCTGTGGCCCGAATCCATATGTCTCGATGGCGTGGCGCATTGCCAATCGTGTCCGAGCGGTAGAGCTGAAGCGCGTTTCGACCGCTATGGACGAGCAGGTTAGATAAATACAGGAGCTGGTCCAGGATGCCGCCTCATGCCATTGGCGGTTGTGCATCATGCTTAGCGCGACAGGCCTACACATCCTGCACGACTCTGGGGCTCCAGACGGGCTAGACTACACCACGCTCATCTGTGTCCGCGGTTATGGCTACCACAGCGGTGCGTTTCCTCCACTGCCTCTACTTAGGACGCAATGTAGTCCTGAAACCTCTGTCTTTCAGGTACTTTCTCCAGGATGCTGCCGTCTGCTCACAAGTTTGGAATACGATTGGTCCTGGTCAACCGAGGCGACTATCCCGGTGCCGAATCGTACTCGGAGGAAGCTCGGAGACAGCTTTCGCCTGGCACGGCCGACCCTGATGCTCTCAGGTCATCGATGTCGCGTTTCATGAAAGATCGCGCACTCGAATTCGCGGCCTTCCTCGCAGAGCTCGTCCAGGAGTGGACCATCCCCCCCCGCACAAGCTTGGATAAACACTGGCGGCGTCGTCCTCGTCGGGTGGTCTATGGGAGGACTCTGGATGACCGCCTTCCTCGCGCACATATCCTCATCACCCCGTTGCGCCAGTATGTCAGGCGCATCGTCATCTACGGTACGCCCACTGGCAAACGCGCAACCCCTCCCCTCGCCCTCTCTGCCGCCCCAGCTGACCACGATGCTGCCGTCCCGTCCGCACAGATACCCCCAGCACGACGCTGGGCTACCCGCGCCCCCCCGACCGACTTCGACGCGTTCATGCTGGCCATGCGAGGCGACCGGCGGACCCTCACGTCGAGCTGGTTATCTGGCTACTTCGCACACGGGCGCCCCCTGGCGGTCGACACGCTCGAGTATAGGACCCCGCTCGCGCACCCCCCTCCGACGCTCCCAGCCCTCAGCTCCGCGGAGCGGGGCCGTCAGAACGCGCTTGCGCCCGTCGCACGCGGGGGGTCCGACCAGATCCTCGCGTTCGACGGGTACCGCTGCGGGCTCTTCCGCGAGATCTGGCGGCGCGCCCTCTACCTCCGTCCTCTGAGTCCCGGTCCCAGTCCCAGTCCCGGTGCAGGGGGCTCGGACTCGGAGCTGGGGGCGTGGGACGACGTGGAGGTGCGCCATGTGTGGTGCGACATGGCGTTCTGGGAGACCCCGCATGCGGCGCTGATGATCCAGGCCGAGCTCGCCAGCGCGCAGGCGCGCGGTGCTCGCGTGCGGCGGGTGGCGGGCGTGGGGCTGCGGGGCGTGAACCATTTCGTGAGTCGCGCGCGCTCCGCGGTTTTCGACTCGTACAGACTTACGATTGCATATCGTTGTGCGCCGTACGCGGCAGCCACATTGGGCGCATCCCGAGAGGGCTCTGCAGGCGTCCCTTGCAGAGGAACATGGCCCTACAGCTATAGAGTCGTCGGCCCGCGCCCGGCTGTAGAATCCTTTTCGACGCGGTTGTGGCGCAGCGCCGCTATTGACTTACGACGACGAGCGGTGTATTTCGCCCATGCCACCGCCGTCGGTCAATGTAGCAAAGCCTGGCCTGGACGTTGTACGGGGCCCGTGTCAATACTATTTACCGGTACCTGAAACTTACTTCTACGGCGGCGTGCGCCAGCCTGACCTCCTCCAAATGCATCAACGTGGCTCCTGCAGATGGGTACAGTGTGTAACCCGCTCCCAAGCGCTGACAGGTGCCGCGGGGCTCAGGCCACTGCACCCAAGATGTGCCTCCCCCGTGCGCGAAAATCCAAGGTGGAATGCGCCTTATCCCGATTACCCAGAGCAACACCAGTCCACTCCGTATCCCGAGAAATTTTCGGCCTGCAGGCATTGTCGCTTCAAGTTCGATCGGACACTGCGCCATGACACGAAGCGTAGTGGTCAGTAACCGCTTCACTGTGCTTTGGGGCGTTAAATTACATTTTAACCATTTCATTGTTTTCCTGCCTCATGGAAGGGCTAGCGACGTCGGAGTCGTTCCGTGTTATACAGAGACACCCTCTTAACCTATACGCGCGCTTAGCCCATAACGTATGGCTCTCCGGCGCAGGCTTTTGGGGAAAGAGGGAGTTATGTAGCTGCGAGGATTATCTACTCTCTCGTTCAAGAATGGGGATCCAGTGACCTCGTATGAGGGAACGCGCCCGGTTTTAGAGGCATGGGTTAAGAGGGTGTCTGCTGTACCCCAAAACGCTTCGAACTTCTTCTGAATTAGATCCTCAGGCCATAAAGAAGCTACTACGTGTCCCGTCATGGAGTCGCCTAGGAGGGGTGGTGACCTGTTGCGACGCTTCCCGTCTCCCCGGGCCCAGACAGCAGGTGGGCAGTCGGCCTCAGGGAGTTTTCGTCGCGTACTCAGGCCCGCAGCAAGTCCGGAGATTCGGCATGATACCAGCGCGCGAGACTCCGGTCTCTTCGGAGGGCTTTGGAAGCCGACATTAAGACCGGAATTGAGCTTGAATCGGACATGAGGAGGTGACGCTGCATAAACCTTCCTGTGTTGTAGGATGCCGGATGCCGGCCCACTCGTAACCGTGGCGGAGAGATGTGAACAGGCGGCGCGCCGGCTGGGGTTGTGCGTTCGACTAGTTCCGGGTCCAAGTTTGCCGCAAATTCCATAGACCTGTCTCTGACGTTTTGGCACATACCCAGAAACATGTCGAGGAAAACGCTGTAGGCGCATTCATGGACCCTGGCGAGGTTCGGCTTGATGTGAACATGACAAGAGGAAAGAGCTGTGTGGACCGCATAACAAGCTGCCTTCAATGCAAAAATTCAATGCTTGAGGACGGCGGCCCTATCGGCACGGGTCGGCCCTAGGAGCCGGCACAGCTTTGCCACGGTGACAACCGCGACAATTCGGCTTGATGTTGTTTTTCTCTTTGATCATGATCCACCTTGCATTGTCCGACAATGCAATGGGTGCGTAACTGCACACATATACGAGCCTGTATGATCCTTGTAGTGCGCCTCACGAAGTCCTAGCAGGAAGGGTGCATATATGCGAACACTGGCTTCTGCAAAACAGCCTCTGACTGGGATGATCACTGGTGAGCTTCTCAGCTATCTGTTCTGCATGGTATTTGCCGGCAAATGCGGCTCGACTTCTCTCAGGACTATGCCCTTCGACCTCAGAAACAGGCACGCAGCGCCCTCCCGAGTCTTGTGATACCTCAACTTACCGGTGTCCATATATCAGACACTAACCTCGTTGCCGGACGGATGATGACGTCCCCGCTTTGTTCAAGTCGTAATGCCGCGCCGTTACTAATGATGGCACAGCAGCACTGCGCCCACCGAGTGGATGTCCATGGATGTGCGTTGTCCAACTCGGACATCGTGTCAGTGTTCCCGCATTATCCTAGCGTTATCCTGGATCGCCCTTCTATGACGTCATGTAAACTGACCATCCTGCCACCTATATGCGCCCTTCCTTCTACTTAGGATCTCGTGAGGCGCATCATAAGAAAGGCTCGCATGTGTGCCGTTACGCACCTATCGCCTTCTAGAGCCACCTACGTCGGTGTTTACACCTACGGTTGTTCCTTTTAGGAGAGGATAAGGTCTTCCGCACGGCGATCTTCCTTCTTATCTGGCTGACGCTAGGATTACGCAGGATTAAGAACGGACAGGAAGACCACTTCAAGGAGGGCAGATGAAGAAGTCCGGTCCTGTGAGGAAGCAATTCCCTGTGACGTGCCTCCGCTTACCTCTCGTTGTACCCACTGTTTAGTCTTCGCCTTGACCCGTGACCTTTTCTTGATCGCAGGCACGTACCAGGCACGTTAGACGATCATCATATAACCTGCGGATATTCATCGCTTCCGCGAGCTTAAAGATGAACCGAGCCGTCGCTCCTCCGGTATTGTCTTGGAGGATGGTTGGCGGTGAAGTCGTCAGACCGGCCCGTCGGACATCCGAGACACCTACGTCATCGGGTTCAAGAATCCGAGCTGCAGAGGGAAGGGGAGGAGTTCCTTGACGGCTGGAGTTAAACGTATGTATAAACTGTTTTCCCCGCATTCCGATCCAAACAGAAAGCAGATTCTCACTGGAATCCACCGCATCTTCCTCCATCAGGGCGCTGATCAAAATTCAAACACGGGGCCAGCCGACGTCGTTGCCGCAAAGGCTCACAGAGGTCCGTGTTATCCCCTCCTCGCAAGACTTTCCACCGCTCAGGAACAGTTGAGAGAGCGCAAGGGAGATAAAAAGTTTGACAGGGTTGACATATGTGGCGCGGGGTATGTGGTTGTGTCGTCGAGCTGGCTCGAGCTGGCTGCTGCGTCCGTGGCGCCGGCGCAACCTCAGGAACCCTTGACGTCATAAGCAGTGCTTGTGTTTACGAAGACTGTCACACTGGCGGACGACAAGTGAACGACTGCTCTCTGAGACCATCCACAGCTGAGCTGGTTGGCATGACTCCCAACCTGTGTCCTACACCGATCTGCCCATCGCTGCCTGAGCTTGCGAAACACTGAAACGTCCGTCGACATGACGTCATTCCATTTTGGTTCTCCCACATGAAGCGTCGCTGGGCAGCCCGAGGCCGTCCGAGATGCTCGGCGCGGGCCTCCTCATGGCACGCAACTCAATTTGGCTCCCGTTCCCCGCTGAAACAGCGCGAACGCGCTGAACAAAACAATTGTCTTGCGCCTCCGCCGAGTCGCCGAGTCCCCACCGCGAGCTTATGTATTTTCCCGACAGGACGAGGGCGCCGGCCAGGGCGATCCGGGTCCCGGCGTGCCGCCACAAGGCCGCCACCGCCCAATTGGGGGTTAGAGGAAAGAGACCAGCCGAGATCGGCCGTACGGCACTCCTCTCGCACACCCAGGCTCGTTCAGTGCTGCAACGCACACATTCACGGCGACAGGCACTCGGAGGTTTCGTCCTCGCGGCGAGGTACGATGTCAGAACGTTGTGTTGAAGTTAACTCTCCCTATCTTACACGTTCACCAGGTGGGAAAGCGTTTGCCTTGAAGGTGGTCTCGTGCCCGCCCGCTGTCTTCATTCGCATTCAATTCCCATCTTTTTCGATACGGATCGATAGTGCGAATGAAGATGCCCGCTATATGAGACCACGTCCAGGCGCCACGCCAGGGTCGACAAGGAGGCTTCGATGACTTTGACTTTGGTCTCGAAACCCGAGAAGACTGCAACCACTTGATTCTGGTCATCTGGAACCTCTGAAACGCACTCGACTGTCACAAATTTTCCGCCACCTGCTCGTGGGTTCTCACCATGCCGCCCTCGCTTGAGTACCGTTCCAACTGCTCCCGCACTCAGCTGACCCTCATCAGGAACGAGCGACTCGCATCTCACAAGCCTTGTCGGCCACGACGATCAGCATGTTAGCTCTCCCGGCAAACTCGAGTGCGCGAGGCGTGTCGCGGAGATCACCAAGCGAAGAGGGTGTGTGCTCAATCAGTCTCGTGCTGACCACAGTGCTAGTGCTCCGAACAGTCCAGCCAGGCGGAGGGCCGCGGGCGGGTTTCCTTAACTTCGCGGCTCCATACAAGCTGCCTGAGAACGAGCGGACGAGCGGCCGGCACCAATTCTGAACTCTGGGCAGCCGTGGACGGTGGGACAGGAACAAGAAGCTCGCAAGCGGGGGATGCGGTGCAAGATACATCACGGGAAGAAGATGCGGGAATTGGCATCGTCAAAGGTGAGAGTGGCCTTGGAATCGCACGGCGTCTCAGCGCGACAAGCCGAATTGCCGTGTGTTGGTATGCGAGCGTCAGCCGCCCAGGAAATGCACCCCAGATCAGTCCACCTCTAATCGCACCAAACCTTACTGACTGCGTTACGAGATCCTGCCACCACGACGCGGGCTTCTTGCGGGCTCACCGCATTTGCAGACGTCGGTCGACGGGGGTGAATGTACGGTGCCAGTGGCCAGTGGGCAGAAGCTGCAGCCTGCGCGGACAACGGTGTGGGGCCGGCAGCGGGGAAGTGCGGCACCATCATGGAGGGGAAATTAGCCGGCGGGGCAGAGACGCCACTCCTCGTGATCGGTTGTTGCGTCCCAGCATCATCGCTTGGCGGGCTGCGCTGCGACATCCGGAAACGGCAGGGAATGTCGTTCGCCAAACCGGACTGTGGAGTCTCTGGGCGGCTTCTGATCCTGGGACTGATGCTCGGACGATCCAGAATATATATATGCTTGCGCCGCACACCTTGCGTCCTCGTCCTGCCCTTCTCTTGCCGTCCTTGGTTCTCGGACGAGCCCAGTTGAGATCGGAGTCCCCCTCCCCCTTCCCCCCCTCTCTCTCCACTCATTCCCTCAACGAGGACACGGCCATCCTCTCTCCACGCTCCAGCGCTTTTCGCCATGTACGCCGATAACGAGAAGTCGTCGGTCAAGCAGACCGCCTCCGAGTACGATAGGGAGGTCACGCACATCGACAATACTGCGGCAAACGTCAAGCTCGCGAACCCGCTCGCTGGTATTCCCCATGAGCAGCTTATGGCGGACGCGGCGAAGTTCGCGAAGGACCACAACCTCGGGCACCTCGAGGAGGAGTTCAAGAAGGGTGCACTCGTCGCTCAAGATCCGACGCTCTTCGAGTCGCTCCCCCTCCTCACCGAGGACGACAAGGTTACGCTTCGGCGCGAGATTCAGAACCGCTGGGACCAACCGTTTCAGCTCTATTTCCTGGTCATCCTCTGCTCGCTTTCTGCGGCCGTTCAGGGCGTAAGTGTCTCCTACCAAACTCTTCCCGCTCTTATCAGAGGTCTCACAGTCGTCCTGACAGATGGACGAATCCGTCATCAACGGCGCGAACTTGTTCTTCCCAGCCCAAATTGGCATCCCCCAGGACGTGAGCAAGAACCAGTGGTTGCTTGGCCTCGTGAACGGTGCCCCATACGTATGTGTCTGCTGCTTTCCCTTGCCGTGTTGAGCGCAGTGAATCCTATTCCCAACACTGACGCGTGCTTCCTGTAGCTTTGCTGCGGTGTAATTGGCTGCTGGCTCTCGACGCCAATGAACAAGTATTTCGGGCGGCGGGGAACCATCTTTATCTCTGCGTTCATCTCCTTCGCTGCTTGTATCTGGCAAGGCTTCACCAACACGTGGTGGCACCTTTTTATTGCGCGTTTCATCCTTGGGTTCGGCATCGGTCCGAAGTCCGCCACCGTCCCCGTCTATTCCGCCGAGTGTACTCCCCCGGCCATCCGCGGCGCTCTGGTCATGATGTGGTACGTGGTGTTGGCTTTTGGTGTGGGCTGAGAATACAAGCTGAAATCGTTGCCACAGGCAAATGTGGACTGCGTTCGGTATCATGATCGGTACGGTCATGAGTTTGGCGTTCTACCACGTTTCGGATACGAAGCACGTCCACGGACTGAACTGGCGTCTTATGCTCGGTAGTGTGAGTACTAGAATTGACCTCGCATTCCTCTCATTTTCCGGTCCTAACGCTTGACTTTCAGGCCGGTGTTCCTGCGGTGCTTATCATGGCCCTGGTCTACCTATGCCCCGAGTCTCCCCGTTGGCTCATTAAGCAGGGCCGCTATGACGCCGCATACGACTCCATCCGTCGCCTGCGCCGCTCTTCGGTCCAGGCTGCTCGCGATTTGTACTACATCCACGTCTTGCTCGAGGCCGAGGCCGAGATCCAGACTGGTCGCAACTTGTTCGTCGAGCTGTTCACCGTCGCCCGCAATCGCCGCGCTACCCTCGCCTCCTCCATCGTCATGTTCATGCAGCAGTTCTGCGGCGTCAATGTCATCGCGTATTACTCGTCCAACATCTTCTCGCAGGCGAAATTCACCGATATCCAGGCGCTCATAGCGTCCTGGGGTTTCGGCATGCTCAACTGGGTGTTCGCAATCCCCGCCGTCTATACCATCGACACGTTCGGTCGCCGGAACCTGCTCCTCGTCACGTTCCCCCTCATGTCGCTCTTCCTGCTCATGACCGGCTTCGCGTTCTTCATCCCCGAGGAGGACCGCAGCGCCCGCATCGCCGTCGTCTCCCTCGGCATCTACCTCTTCACGATGGCGTACTCGCCAGGAGAGGGTCCCGTGCCATTCACGTACTCCGCAGAGGCGTTCCCGCTCTACATCCGCGACACGGGCATGTCGTACGCGACGTCCGTGCTGTGGTTCTTCAACTTCATCGTCGCGTTCACGTTCCCGCGGCTGCTGACCGCGTTCACGCCGCAGGGCGCGTTCGGGTGGTACGCGGGCTGGAACGCGATCGGGTTCGTGCTCATCCTGCTCTTCCTGCCCGAGACCAAGGCGCTCTCGCTCGAGGAGCTCGACCAGGTGTTCTCCGTGCCCACGCACGTCCACGCCACGTACCAGCTCAAGGCGCTCCCGCACCACATCAAGAAGCACATCTTCCGCATGCGCGTCGACCCCCTCCCCCCGCTGTACGAGCACGACGCCGGCATCGGCGAGAAGCACTACGCCGCCGCCGTTGGGGGCCACTGAAAAGGCTCGCGAAGCTCTGCCCTTGCTGGGAGGTGGGGATGCGCGTGGGGCTCTTGTTCCGCCGCGCGTTGTACATCGTGATGGACGGCGGTGTGGGGTAATGACCATGTTTGACTAATGTTATCGTCCAAGATCGTCATGTTGCTTCCCGTTGTCTGTAAACCACTGTATTCTTAGTAATATCACTTTACGACTCTTCAATGGATTTTCTTGCATCGCATTTGAGGGATGGATTGAAAGTGAGAGGCCTGGAGACTAAATAGTTGTGGGCAGCATAACTTGTCCTTTACCAACACTTAGTAACTAGTTCTGCGGTAGTTGGATAGGCGCCCGAGGATGGCGGAGCGTTCGGTCAGGCGACGCGAAGGGACATCTCTTGCACCTTGACCACGAGCTGCTCTGCTACGCTCGATGCTGCTTGTCTAGATATCCACTCTGCTCTGCTTTGTTCTCCACGACGAACGCTTGTATAACTAGAAACGCTTCGACGGACTCCGCGTCATCTGAGGAGTCCACGGTAATTCCGGAAAACCACGAACCCACGGCCGCCTGTAAACCTTGAGGCAAGTGTCCAGTCGTGCCGTCGACGCAAGATGCCCTGCCCATCCGCTGACGTTCGGACTGTCCTCTGTGCTGCGCTTTGCCGCCCCACCCACGCACACGGTTACGACTTGTTCTCGCCGCCGTTGCGATGCGTACGAAGCCTGCAGTGAACCCCAGTCGTGCCAAGACGCTGCGCAGACACTACGAATCGCCTCCGCCGACCATGACACAAACGACCTCCCTTCAATACGAGGCCCCTTGTGAGTGAATATCGTCCTTGGATCTGTCTAAACGACTCTAACTCATCTCATCTCCCCGACGACCCTTCCAATTCCTATGGGCACGACCATCGTTCCCTTCGATGCGTACAACTGCCCTACCCCGTCTCTCTGCCTGCGACACCATAATTCGCAACCATTCCAACACGGGGTGCCTCTCCCGCCCTCTCAGGGCCCGTATACGCCCTCGACTGGTGCAAGTCCGCCGCGCCAGGCCAGCAGATGCGCCCGCGCTCCGCCTTCCGGCTCGGCATCGCCTCGCTCACCTCGGACTACCGCAACCGGCTCGCGATCGTCGGCCTGCAGGACGAGCGCGTGCTCGTCGAGGACGACGTCGACTACGCGGACTACCCCGACTTCGTCACCCTCGTCGAGGCGCAGCACGGCTACCCCGCCACGCGCCTGCAGTGGCAGCCCGCAACCGCGAACAGCTTCGCGTGGAGCCAGAAGGCGGGCGTTGCGGAGCTGCTCGCGACCACGGGGGACGCGCTGAGGGTGTGGGAGTATGCGAGCGACGGCGCTGCGGGTGGGGGCGGGGTTGGGGGCGGGTATGTCGGGAGGCAGTCGGGCGGGGGTGGACATAGGTTGACGTTGAAGACGGCGCTGTCTGGGGTGAGTCCTCCGTCTTTCTTGTGGTGGGGTTTCGGTGTGGGTGTTGTTCCGTTCCACATCTACGCTTATGGAGTGGCCTCCCCACGGACCGACTCTGAGCCATATGCGATGCATGCATATATGCGCGTAGTTGTTCATGCGATCGCGGGGTTTGGCTATGATCTGCGGAGTATGACTCTTGGACTCTCGTCTATCTCTGTACGGAGGTGGTTTGTGACGTGGGTCATCCTTCGTTGCAAAATCATGCGAGTGCATCTTAATGCCCCCAAATTGACAGGCGGTGTATCGCTTTGGGCATCGCTCGTGGTATGCACGCGCCGAAACGTTAGAACAGACCACTCGCATAGAGTGTTCAGTGGCCTCGAGGCTCGCTTTGTGTGCCGAGCCAAGTGCCTGAACGCACCTTCTGTCCGGAACCGGCGAGATTTATGTACCCTCGCGGCACCTGAGATCTAGCGAGCCTTCAGATCTTCCTCGCGAGCTTTTCGATTGTCGATCGCGACGCCGCAGCGTTCTGATTGTTTTCTCACTGCAGCAAAGTAAAGTGCAAAATAACAATACCGGCGCACCGTTAACGAGCTTCTCGTGGAACGAAAAATCCCCAAGCCTCATTGTCACATCCTCCATCGACACCACCTGCACGGTCTGGAATATCGACACGTCCACCGCGATCACCCAGCTCATCGCCCACGACCGTGAGGTCTATGATGTCGCCTGGCTTCCGGGCTCCACAGATATTTTCGTCTCTGTCGGTGCCGACGGCTCCCTTCGCGCATTCGATCTGCGAAGCCTCGAGCACTCCACCATCCTCTACGAGACCCCGGCTCCGAAGAACCTTCCTCCCCCATCGACATCGCCCTCTTCTTCGGCACGTCCGCCGACCTCACCACTGCTTCGAATCGCGTTCAACCCCGCAGACTCTAACTACATGTCGACCTTCCACATGGACGGCTCGGACATCCAGATCCTGGACATGCGAAGCCCGGGGCAGCCAGTCATGGAGCTCCGAGCGCATCGCGCGCAGATCAACGCGCTCGGCTGGAGCTCGTCCGACTCGCAGCTCCTCGGAACAGTCGGTGCGTACCGCCCCGCCGCGTCTCTCCCTCTGTCTCTGTCCCCGTCGTCGTCATCCTTACCCACGCCCACGCCCATACCCATAACGCTGTCACGCACGCTCACACGCGGCGGCACACAGGGGACGACTGCCAGCTGCTGCTGTGGGACCTGGCGCAGCACACGCAGAACCCGTCGGCGGCAGCGGCGACGTCGCCGCGGAACGCGTCGACGGGGTTGAGCTCGCCGCGGCCGGACGCAAAGAAGCGCGTGGTGAGCGAGCCCGCGATGGCGTACACGGGTGCGAGCGAGATCGTGAACATGGCGTGGTCGCCGCAGATCGCGGGCATGCAGATGAACACGGGACATTCGACCGCGCCGGGCGAGTGGATCGCGGTCGCGATGGGCAAGTCTATCAAGGCGCTCAAAGTCTGAGCCGCACCGGCGAAGCTCGAAGCTTCAACCCTCAAGCTACTTGTAGGCACGAGGTCGGAGGGGCTCCGCGACGCAGACGGCCGTCGCAGCTCGTGTTTGGACTGTGCTGTATTAGACGGAGCGGGAAAGAAGAGGCTGCTGCTCTCGTCCGGCACGCGAGCTGTCGTGCACCATGTCTACGCTGGCGCTGCTGCATGGTCAGGCTGAAGCTGTGTTACGAAATCATGGATACTCGGAGGCTTGAAGCTCGAGACTCGGTCGGACCTGACCCCGGATTTGGGACTGGATTAACTGTGCTACGTCCTGGATACTTATCTTCCATGCATGATCATGAATCAAGCTCGGTCGCGACTCGTCGTCTCCGCTACAGCGTCCAGCGTCAGAGTGGACGTTAGGTGGGGCTAGCGGGGGCGGACGCACGGAGGGCCCGAGCACTGTGAAACCCCGGAAGGTTGTCCGCACTGCGCAGCGCTACTCTTATGTCGTATCTGCCACACTCCGGTCGGCGGTCCTGCAGACGGCGGCCCAGATTGGAACAGCGGGTGTACTTGATGGGCGGGGCAGATAAGGATGGGAAAGTATTCATCGTAAGTACCCTTGCCGCTGCGGCGCCTTTTGCAGGTGCGTATTGGGCCCCTCGCGTGGCTTGGAAACCTCCATCTTTTCACGAAACTGGTACACGGCGTTTACGTCGCTAAACACTTCGTGATCGGAATGTGTTGGAGAAGTGTTCAATTGTCTGAAGTTCGAGCATCGAAGTACTGAAGAACCGGTACTTCTATAGCCGGTACTCAAAACGACACGGGGCGGCTGTAAGTCCATCTTGAGCTCTGATAAATCCCATGCAATACGCATGCAGCAGCAAAAATGCAGCGAATAAGTACGCAGGACTGGATTCAGCATGCGCGAATTGGGCAAATGAGGCACATATCGTCGAGGAGTACTTACATTACATACATACATGACTTAGGCGGTCGTCAGTTCGCGTGATACGAGACGTCGAGGCACTAGCGCGAGGCACAGACACAGACGAGTGCATGTTTATCACAGCATGGAGGCAGGGCTGCAGATAAGACGTGGTCTTGGGTTCCTTGGCACTCTGAAACCGCCTAGGTGCAAAAGTGGAGGGTTCGGAGGCGGCGCGTGGGGGCGGACGTCGTGGGTTGAGAAGGTCCGGCTGGTGGCGCGGGAAGAGGGCGGCGGGAAGCGCTCTGGCAAGCAAGTGTTTTGCCTGGCCATTCGTGGTTCGCCCGCCGACGAGAAGAACCGCGTTCAAGGCCGCTCGTGGCTCCGTCGGGCTTATCTGGGCCGAGAGAACGATAGGGCACTGTCCCAGGCACGACACATGCCGGGATGCAGCGATTAGACATGGAGAGATTTGATGCACCACGCGGTGCGCGGCCCCAGGACCAGCACCATGCATGTCCGTACATCAGCCGCCCCCGCGCTCTTCAAATGGACCTGCAGCTCGCGGGGGGCGCGGGGGGCGGGGGGGCGGGGGGGGGGGGGGGGGGGGGGGGGGGGGGGGGGGGGGGGGG